>CM038609.1:6142938-6290009 GCA_021533255.1 Ceriops tagal | reverse complement strand
ATATATATATATATATATATATATATATATATATATACACACACTTACACATATGTCACATTATTTATAACTAGTCATCCTAAGCTAAATCTCCCAATCATACTAAAGTGCATAATAAATAAAGTGTACAATAAATATATGTCATGTGCACATTAGTTATTGCCTTGCCTAGTCATTAAGCATCTAACAATCATGTCTTAATCTAAATATGTATAAGTATTAACGTATAATAAAGTACAACATATTAGAATAAATGAGTTTTCACTATATTATTTTCAAAATATTTATTTTAAATGTAAAAAATTCCTTTAGTTAAAATCAATCATCCTTATAATTGAAAAACTATGTCACTAAAGTTTTTAATCTCATAATTAATCATAAAAAATAAATAGTCATCATTAACTCCAACGGAGGAAAATGTTAAACTCATCTTAATCAATAGAAAAATATGTAAAGGTTTGTAATGATGTCGAAAATTCCAAATACCAACATATCAAATATAATAAATTAGACTTATGATTATAAATAAATATGGGCTAGATCTAACAAATTATTCTTGTCTACCTATGGGTTTTTTTTTTTTTGTGAAACATTACTAAGTGCTGGAAATTTTCCTGTAGCACTAAGATATTTCCACTTACTACCTTTATTAGCATAGTTGGATTACCCAAAATTTCATTGCATGTTTATTTGATGAAAATTTGATTGATTCTTAACATTGTTTTCTGAATGCCATAAAGATTAGAAGAGAGGGACTAAGACAAACAGAGAGAAAGAGAAACAATATATGGGAGAGATACAAACTTTTAAAATAACAAAAGAAAACAATTATGGTTTTCGATGGATTTAATGCTTCTAAATGTTCATATGTATTACATTTCTTTACATATTTGATTTGCTATGCTGGGTAAATTAATATAATGTTCATAATTTAATGTTGGTAGTTTGAGGTTTCTATCTTTTTAAACCACCCATTTAATTTTAAGACTAAAACTAAGAGTTTAATAGCTTTGTTATAAAGCTATATAAATGATTGTTAATTTGTTGTTTTAAGGGTAGGGTAGAAGTTTTGAATATTGGATTTGCTTGGTATTGATGAGCTTATCTTTGATGGCTAACATTGGATTTGTTGTCAACAGTATCTCACACAGTTATTCATGTTGATTTGATGTTTTGAATGTCGTTGAGATGCAGAGAAGTTATTGGTCAATACTGTTGATGCTAAGTCAACTCTGAGGTCAATGAGTCAATGTTAACCGTTGATCCTTGACTATTGATTCTAAATTTTAGGAAGTTAATATTGACTATTTACCTTAAATTTTAGGAATCAAATCTGGTTGTTAATTGTAAGGAAACCCTTAGAAATCAATGCTGACCATTGATGATTGTGCAACCCTAAATCTTAAAGCCTATAAATACATCCATCCATCTTTCAAGATGTGTATGTGCTGCAAAAGAGAGACTGATCAGCTGCAAAGAGAGAACAGTAAAGAGAGAGGCAACCACCAAAAAGAGAGTGATCAGCTAAGAAAAGTGTAGTAGCAGCCAGCCAAAAGTGCAACACCAAGGAGAGGTGTAGCTAACCAAGAGAGGTGCAGTATCAAAGAGAGGTGTAGCTAGCCAAGAGGTAACAGCAGCCACCAAAGAAGGAGGCAGCCACTAATTGAAGAAAGAGTTACAGCAATCAACAGGCCTACCAAAGGAAGAAGAAGGTAGCAACCAGCCAAACCAAAAGGAGAAAAAGAAGGCGTGCAGTAGCCATACCAAACCAGAGAAGATGTATAGCAATTACACCAAACCAAAGGAGAATGTGTAACAACCAATTAACCACCCAAGGAAGAAGTTGTAGCAACCAATCAAGGAAAGGTGAAGTAGCTAGCAAATTGATCATGAATAGGTGTAACAGCCGACAAACCAATAAAGGAGAAGGTGCAATAGCCATCCAAAGGAGAAGGCGCAATAGCCACCTAAAAGAGAAGGTGCAATAGCCACTAAAAGAGAAGGTGCAATAGCCACTAAAGAGGGAGAAATAGCTTGCAGCACAACCAGCAATTGTAGCAACAAATGCAACCAATAATTGCAGCAACAAGCACAACCAGCAATTGTAGCAACAAGTGCAACCAATAATTGCAGCAACAAGCACAACCAGTACAGTAACAGGCAACAGGTGAATCACAACTAACAACTTGCAAAATTGGCAACAGGTGAATCATAACCAACACCTTGCAAAACTAGCAGCAAGGCAAGCAACACGAGTAGTAGGATGAGAAAACTTGCCCCTACAGTAGGGTAGGTAGCACTAATAGCAAGAGGAGAAAACTTGCCTTGACAATAGGGCAAGCAATACCAGTAATAGGAGGAGAAAACTTGCCTTAGCAGCAAGACAAGCATCACTAGCAAGAGGAGGAGAAAACTTGCCCTATCAGCAAGGCAGGCAACACCAGCAAGGAAAAAGAACTTGCCAAGGTAGTAGGTGAGGTAACCTGCCAAGGCAGCAGGTGAGGCAACACCAGTAGTAGGGGAAGAGCACCTGCCAAGGTAGCAAATGAGGCAACCTACCAAGGCAATAGGTAAGGTAACCAACCAAGGCAGCAAGTGAGGTAGTACCGACAACAAAGGAATGGGAAAATCCACGTTCTGCATTAGCAACCTGTGTATATTGAGTGATCCTTCTTAGGAAAATCTTAGTCACAAACCTTTTCATAAACCTGTTGAAAAAGGGTGGGATACCCTTGAAGTGATTGGGAGATCAATCCATTAAGAGATCGGGAGATCATTATAAGTAGTTAAGGAGTGATCCTTCCACAACATTAATTGTTTCCCTTGATAACAAGAGTGGATTATGTGATTTATGAATAATCCTATCATACTGTGGACATAACTCATATATTATGGGTGAACCACATAAAAATTGTTGTATGTTCTTGAGCTTGCATTTGATTGATATTCATACAGTCGTTCTCATATAAAGAAGAAAGATAAAAATTGGATTATTTACTTTAATAAGTCACAGAAGTTAATCCAAAAAGATTTGTAAAAGCAAGCATCTCACACTGATTCACCCCTCTCCCTCTTAGTATGAGACCTAAAAAGGTCCTCATCAAATGGTGTCAGAGTTAGTTTCCTCTGTTGATCCATTTTGTCTACTTTAATCTGAAATTGTTATTGTTGTTATGAATTTTTGCTAGTTGATATCGTAGATAGCATGAACAATGTTAATAGTAAGAGCATTCCCACTTTTGATGGATAGAATGATCAGTTATGGAAGAATAAAATGTTCCCATATCTAATGTCACTTGGTTTGGATGTGTTTAAATCTACTGTTAGTAGCTTCATCCCTATTGCTGAAAGTGATGCTATAATGCCTATTGATAAGAAGGATTTGGAGTGTGATGGAAAGGTGAGAAATACTTTATATGTCTCCTTATCAGACAAAGAATTCACCAAAGTGATGGGTTGCAACACGGGCAAACAAATTTAGGACAAACTGAAGAATATTTATGAAAGAGACAAGGTTGTGAAGGAAGCCAAACTACAAATCTAATGGAGCAGATTTGAAGATATATAGATGCAGAATGATGAATTTGTGGATGCCTTTTTCACAAGAGTCAACAAAATTATGTGCTTCATTAGAGGTTATAAAGAGGAGATCAACAATGCTATTATGGTAAGGAAGATACTTAGAACCTTACCAAAAGCTTACAATGCCAAAGTTTCCTCTATAGAAGATGGAGATTTGGATAGGTTACCCTAAGATGATTTGCACATTAGAAAAAGAGTTAGCTTTCAAGGCAATGAAAAGATTAAAGATTAATGACCAAGAAGAAGAATATGACAATAGCTCTAAAGAATAAGATGGTGAAACTAAACTAGATAAAGTCATGACATACATCACCAAGAATATAAGGAAAGGAAAAGGGAAGTACAAGGGAAAATTACCCTTAAAGTGCTTTAGGTGTAGAGCAATTGGGCATTTTGCTGTAAACTACCTAAAGAGAATAGAAATAGATAGTGATGATGATGATGAGCCAGTCCCAAAGAGGAAAACAAAGCAATTCAGCTATTCTAAAGCTAAAAATTCAAGTGTCAAAGGGAAAAGGCAACGCTTTAGATCCAAAAAAGGGAATTTTTTAAGCAAGCTGGATAAAGAAATTCTGAAGAAGAAGTTGATAATGATTCTGATAATGATGCTTTAAGAGATATGCTTGTTGCTCAAGTAAATGATGATAAAGAATCTTCAAGTGATAAGGAATCAACCTAAGAGGAAAAGGAGTACTTGAAGAGAATTAAGGAGCTAATTGTACTTAAGGTAGAGCAAGGCAAGATACACGAAAATCTTGGCACTAAGGAGATTGTACAAGAGTAAGAGGTGCTGATTTTGCAAGCCAAGCTCCATAAGGCTGAATCCGAACTAAAGAAGCATGAAGAAAGCTTTATGCAAGCCTTAAAAGTGAGAGGAGAGTCAGTTTCAACAAATGTCATCAAGGAGGATGCTACCAAAAAATTGGATATGTGTTTAAGCAAACAAAGACCTCATTCCATGGGGA
Organism: Ceriops tagal; assembly: GCA_021533255.1. Classification (NCBI taxonomy): domain Eukaryota; kingdom Viridiplantae; phylum Streptophyta; class Magnoliopsida; order Malpighiales; family Rhizophoraceae; genus Ceriops; species Ceriops tagal. The sequence continues at coordinate 6,285,462 of CM038609.1, read as the reverse complement.
AGAAAGGCCTTGGTTATATTGAAAAGCCAAATGAGAAGCTAGCAAAGAAGAAGAAAATTGTGTTTGTATCTGAAAGTAAGCACAATGACATGACGGAGAAGAGAAACCAACCTAAGCTAAAATGGGTCAGAAAAGATATGGTGAAGACTCCCATCTAAAGGAGATAGGTTGTCAAAGATGGAAAAAAAGGTGTCATAATAGTTGCTAAAGAAAGGAGACATGAACTTAGTGAAAGAAGAAAATCCAAATTTGAAGGATTTTTCTAGAGCTATGGTAAGTATGTGCACAAGGCTAATAAGTGCTGGAGTAATGGGTCTATAATGAAAATGAATGTGAGGTAAGAGTCTAGGGGGAGACTCTATCAAGAAAGGTGACAATCACAGGTGAAAAAAAGTCATATTCCACTGAGAAACATATTTGATTTGTTAGGAGAAATCTATAGAAGATGTGAAAAGGCTGGACACATTGCTAAGGATTACTTAACATTGCTGCCCAATCAAAGAGTGCAAAGGAGAACACCAACACATGCTCTTAAATTTGGTCAAAGAAGAAGAAGAGGAAGAGTAATGACTATGGTTGTGGAAGTAGCCTTAAAAGCTTCCAAGAAAGAAAAGCCCTGGATCCTAGATAGTGGCTGCTCTTCACATATGACAGGAGACTCCAAAATGTTAAAGGGAGTAGGCAAAATATGATGAAAGGTTAGTCAGATTTGGCAATAATGGTGTTTTAAAGATTAAAGGTGTCGGTGCTGCTGAAATTAATGCAAAAAAGCTGAAATCAAAGAAAGTGTTTTATGTTGAAAGGGTAAAACACAATCTCATCAATGTTAGCCAACTTTTTGATGATGGACATGAAGTTACTTTCAACAAAAGTGGCTGCACAGTAAAGAGATAAAGTGATGGTGCTATTCTTACTATGGGTAAAAGAACAAATGGAAACTTATACCAAGTTTCCAGAAGCAAAAACACATGCTACATGAGCACCAAAGATAAAAACGTGTTATGGCATAGAAGATTGGGACATTTTGGACAAAAGGGGCTAAACAAGTTGTCTAAAAATGAAGCTGTGAGAGATGTACCCAAGCTGAGAAGAGAAAGAGATGCAATTTGCAACACATGTCAAAAAGGGAAGATGGTGAATGCTCCTCACAAAAATGTGGAGATTTAAACAAAGAAGCCATTGAAATTCATTCATTCAAACGTTTGTGGGCCCATAAGATAAATATCGATAAAGGGTGATAAGTACTTTATCTCCTTTATTAATGATTTTAGAAGAATGGTTTGTATTATGTTCTTAAAACATAAGTCAGAGGCTCTCAATAATTTTAAGAGCTATGAAAGGCTGGTTGAAAATCAGTTGGGGGGGAAAATTAAAAGGCTCAAAATGGACAATGGGATAGGATACACATGCAGTGAATTTAAAGATTATTTGGAAAAGCATGGAATAAAGCATGAATATGCTAGTCCTTACATACCTCAACAAAATGGAGTGGCAAAAAGGAATAATAGAAGCCTAATGGATATGGTAAAAACCATGTTAGTTAAGCATAGTACTTCACATGGCCAATAGAGAGAGGTTATCACCACTGCAACTTAGATTCAAAACAGATGCCTAATGAGACCACATACATAGAAGACACCCTATGAGCTATGAAATGGAAATAAGCCAAGTGTAAAACACTTTAAAGTGTTTGGAAGTTTGTGCCTCATTAAAATCAAAAGCAAGCATTTCAGCAAATTTAATAAGAAGGCTAATGAAGGCATACTCTTAGGCTATGTACCAAATGGAAAAGGCTTTAGATGCTACAACAAAAGGTTGTTGATGTTGTTCCCACAGCCTTGTATGGGTTGTAATTGTTGTCAACTAGATTTAAGTGTGCAAGCAAAAGTGGCTCATATCTCAGGAATTACAGGATAAGACTAGCATGTCAAATAACCTCGTAAAGTGATCTCCTTGGAGTGAACTTGTAGAGGGAATTTAGCATTACTTAAGTGTAAGTGTCACATAGCATTGCTTGAGAAAAATAAATTAAGAAGGAGGATAATGCTAAATTTTGAATGGATTAGTAATATGAAGCCACACGGTGGGGCAAGAAAAGAAATCCGTCGTAGCTCAAGTAAGCCCTATTAGGGTTTTCATAGAAGGCAGTATATAAAGCAAGACTTATCTCTTTTTAGGGCAACATACACACACCCAAAAAAGGGGACACGAATATAGACCAGAAAAGGGAGAAATAAGACACCAGTGAGACTAGAAACGTTAAAGATATAGACCAGAACACACCAGAAGATTAGAATCCGTGAGACCAGAAAAGGATGACCACCGTAAGATAGAGAAACACGTTAGAGCAGACTACAAAGAGAGGACGTGAGACCTAGAGAAGGTGAGACGTTAAAGCAAACCAGACCTGGAAACCATGAGATGTGAGAGCAAATCAGGACCAGGGAAGATGTGAGACCAGCGAAGCGTGCAACAGGTGAGACCAAACCAGAACGTGAGATCAGGTGAGACCAGACCAGACCAGAACATGAGACCAAGTAAGACCAGGTGAGACCTAGAAACGTGAGACTAGGTGAGACTAGACCAAATCTGAAACGGGTGAGACCAGACCAGACCATAACGTAAGACCAAGTGAGGCCTAGAAACGTGAGACCAGGTGAGGCCTGGAAATGTGAGACTAGATGAGACCAGACCTGACTAGAACGATGAGACCAGGTGAGACCAGACCAAATCTAAAATGGATGAGACCAGACCAGACCTAGAACAGGTAAGACCAGATCAGACCTGGAGCAGGTGAGATTAGAACAGAAACGTGCGACGGTGTGAGCAGACCAGAAACGTAGGAGACGAGAAAAGGGTGAAACACCGTGGATCAAGTGAGGCGTAAGACCAGGTGAGGAGTGAGACCAGAAAAGGGTGAAACGTGTGACATCAGAACACACCGTGAGACCCAAAATTGGTGAGACCAGAAAAGGGTGAAACGGTGAGACAGTGAGACAGTGAGACCAGGAGTTGTGTGAGACAACCTAGAGAAGAAATTTAGTGAAGCATTTGAGAGAACTCAACAAATTTTTCAGATTTCTTCAAGAGAGGTTAGAGAGTGTTTTGGTGATCTTCCAAGCAGTAGTGAAGTAGCCTATTCAAATCAAACAGAGGCAACACAAGCTAGAAGAAGGGTAGACACAGTAAGTGAAACTCTTTGTTTTGTGATTGCTTGTATTTGCAATAATGAAAGGAGTAGAAGATTAAGACATCCATTGTAATCATAGGGAATACCATACTAGTGTTCTCAAGTATAATGGATTGTCTTGATGGAAGAAGAAACTCTACCACCGTGGAGTACATCACATTGATGGAACCACTTAAATCTCTCGTATCCTTGCTTTGAATTTACATTCTGTGTTTTGAATTGAATTGTGAACATAGCTAAAGAATCATCAAACCCATAACCTAAAAGAAGACCTAGTCAAGAACAACCGATTCGTCCAATAGGCAAGGTGTCTAAAAGGTAACTTTGGGGACTACTGTGATCAGTAGGTAACAATAGATCTACCTTAGTTGAATCTGGGAAAGAGTTCATTTTTGGCTTAAATTATCAGAGTTTTTTTTTAAGGGGTGTGATACTGATTCACCCCCCTCTCAATATCACAGACTAGTAGATCCTAGGGTGAAGTTAGGAACTTCAACTGAAAATGGTGGACTACTTTGAAGTTAGAATGATTAAAGATAATTCTACAATGCAATCACAGCATAAGAAAGTTGAAGATGCCATGTATGTCAACCAAAAAGAATTTGTAAGTGATGAATCAGAGGGCATTCAACATGAGGAAGAGATTAATTCTCAAGTTATAAGTGATAAGAAAAGCAAAATCAAGGCATTTCCAAACTCATAAAAGAGTCAAAGCTAAAGTTGAGGTTAAGAACATTATTAGCAGTAAAAAGGACTCTGTGCAAATTAGAAGAAGACTAAGAAGTGGTGAACAAACCTCATTAATCTCTGAGGTTGAACCCAAGTTAGTGGAAAAAGCATTAAAGCACAAGGAATGGGTGTGTGCTATGAATGGAGAGCTTGATCAAATTGAAAAGAACAACACTTGGTGTTTCGTACCTAGACCTAAAGGGAAAAACATCATTAGAACCAAGTGGGTTTTTATAAATAAGCTCAATGAAAAAGGTAAGGTGGTAAGAAACAAGGCAAGACTTGTTTGCAAAGGCTACTCACAAATAGAAGGTGTTAACTTTGAAGAGACCTTTATTCTTATAGCCAAGCTTGAAGCAATCAAAATATTCATGGCCATTATTACTCAAAGAAACTACGAAGTTTATCAGATGGATATGAAGTTTACATTTTTTAATAGAGAGCTTGAATAAGAGGTACTTATCAAATAGTCTGATGGTTTTATACTTGATCATGATGGTTTGAGTGTGTGCAAATTGAACAAGGCTTTATATAACTTAAAGCAAGCTCCAAAAGTATGGTATTCTAAGCTAGATACATGCCTCAAAAATATGAAGTTCGAAAAGGGAATGTGGACCGCAACTTGTACATAAAGAAAGGTAAACAAGGCCAATTAATTGTTGTAGTTTATGTTAATGACATAATCTTTGCTGTTGAAAAGGAGGCCCTTTGTATTGCTTTTATCGAGCAGATGAAGAAGTTTGAGATGTTTATACTAGGTGAAATGAAATTCTTTTTAGGATTATAGGTTGTGCAAAGCAAGGTTAGAATTTTTCTCTCTTAAGAAAAGTATGCTTATGAGCTGTTAAAAAGGTTTAGGATGGAGAACTCTCAAGAAGTAAGCACTCCCATCACTATTGGAACAAAGTTAAGCAAAGATAAAGAAAGCAAGATGGTTGATCAAAAGGAATACAGAAAGTTGATTGGAAGTTTACTGTATTTGACAACATCAAGACCTAATCTTGTTTTTGCTATAACACTTTGTGCCATATTTCAAAGTGAGCCCAAGGAATCTTATCTCGTTGTTGCTAAGAGAATTCTGAGATATGTGAAGTGCATAACAAATTATAGGATGCTTTATGATAAAAGTAGATAGCTTAATTTGTATAGGTATACAGATGCTGATTGGGTTAAAAATTGTGATGACAGAAGGTCAACGTCCAGTGGTGCATTTTATTTGGGTAGTAGATGTGTTTCATGACATAGTAAGAAGCAAAATTCAGTGACTCTAAGTACTCCCATTCTTTGTGACATAGCAAGAAGCAAAATTTATGGCTTAAACTTTAAGTACCAACACAGCAATCAGTAACAGGTGAATCACAACTAACAGGTTGCAGAACCAGCAGCAAGGCAAGCAGCAGGAGGAGAAAACTTACCCTGATAATAAGGCAAGTAGCACCAACAATAGAAGGAGAAAACTTGCCCTAAAAACAGTGCAAGCAACACCAGCAGCAGGAGGAGAAAACTTGCCCCGGTAACAGGGCAGGCAGTACCAATAGGGGAAGAGAACCTACCAAGGCAACAAGTCAGGTAACCTACCAAGGCAATATGTGAAGCAACCTGCCAAGGCAGCAAGTGAGGCAACCTACAAAGGCAGTAGGTAAGGCAACTTGTCAAGGTAGTAGGAGAGGCAGCACTAGCAGTAGGGGAAGAGAACTTGCCAAGGCAGCAAGTGAGGCAACTTGCCAAGGTAGCAAGTGAGGTAGCACCGGCAACAAAGGAATGAGAAGATCCACATTCTACACTAACAACCTATGTATATTGAGTGATCCTTCTCAAGAAAGTGTTAGTCACAAACCTTTTGATAAACTTGTTGAAAAAGAGTGGGATATCCTTGGAGTGATCGAGAGATCAATCCATTGAGTGATTAGGAGATCAACTCTTTGATCGAGAGATCAGTGTAAGTGGTTAAGGAGTGATCCTTCCATAAATAGTCAAGGAGTGATCCTTCAACGATATTAATTGTATCCCTTGATAACAAGAATGGATTGTGTGATTTAGGAGTGATCATATCACACTGTGGATGTAACTCACATATTGTGGGTGAACCACATAAAAATTACCGTGTGTTCTTGGGTAGTAGCGTTTGATTGATATCTGTACAACTACTATCACATAAAAAAGAAAGATAAAAATTGGATCATCGACTCTAACAAGTCACAAAGGTTAATCTAGAAAGATTTGTAAAAAACGAGCATCTCACACTGATTCACCTCCTCCCCTTCTCAGTGTGAGACCTAAGAAAGTCCTCATTAGGTATGCAAAGAATATTTTCTCTTTTGTAGGATAACAAAAAATTTCATAACAAATTTGAATGATTACCCATAGTTAATTATTTCTTTTATATTAATTTCAAATTCTTATTGAAACGTGGTATTCATGACACTTTATTTTGTTAGAAGTTCCAATATATTAAGGGAGACCATGATAGATAATACACAACATGAAGAAAATATTAATTTTACAACAACATATTAATGACAATGTTATTATCACATTAATAGTGCTATTATGAGTTAAATAAAATTAATATTAATGTTTCAAGCAAACTATAATAGTTACTCTGATACTAATAAAATATTGTTGTTTTTTTGTGCAACTACATGATGTACATTAAGTAGTAAGTTTCATTTATTAGTTGTACAAAACTCTTTTTTTTTTTAAAAAAAAAAAGAAATAAACTAAAATGTAACTTCTAGTTATCGATTTTAGAAAAAGAAAGAGTATTAAAGTTGAAAATTTGTGCAATAAGATTGGAAAGATGAAAGGTTCAATGTGATATAAGATATATATATACACACACACATACATACTAATTCTCTGACACTAGTATGCCATGTATCATACTTTTTTTATATTTTTGCCTCTTTTTGCTTCATTTTACATCAAATCATTAACTATTAACTCCTTTTAATTCAAATAATTAAGTTGTTAACTCATAAAATTGTCATTAATTACAGGATCAAACTTAATAACATTATTTATAATATATGGTAGAGAAAGAGACAGTTAAACAGTTATGGATTCTTTTACTTCCCATATTATGCAATTTCTTTTACCAATCTCTTAAATTTGAAACCCAAAATGAATTTAAAAAATTGGTAAAACTACATTATACAATGATATATGCAAAACCAAAGAAAATAAGTGACATGCAAGATTATGCAAAAAATTAGATTAAAGAATTTGAACATCAATTTGGTTAGGTGCCATTTTATACTTCTACAAGTGTACTCTTCTATCTTTTTAATAAAAGTACTCTTTGATTAATCAAAAAACAAAAAAACGAATTTGAAGATTGAGAGATTCCCTATTGCAATTGGATTTTCCTTCAAGTGGAGGTATTAATGCTTCTATAAGAGAAGATCATGATTCTTGACTACACGAAAGTTGCGCTTTAAAGTCATCAACAAGACATAGAGGATAAGAGGTGGAATAGGTCGAGAGATTAATGGGTCTAAATTTGAAGAGAGGCAAAAGGGAATGAAAGGCATCTGTGAGTGTTTATGGTAACAATTAGAAATTAATTAGGTTCTTAATGCTAATGCTTTGTAAGAGTAAGCATTTAAAGGAGATAAAATTTGATACTAATCCTAATAATGAGAAATTTTGATTGATAGGAACACTGAATTATGGATAAATTTTCTTTCACATTCCCTTCAGTGAGAAGATTTTTCAAATTTGAAGTTCCCAACTTCTCCCTAAGATCTAGTAGTTTGTGATACTGAGAGGGGGGTGAATCAGTATCACCACAATTCGCAATTCGCAGGTAAGTGAACAACTTTAACCTCTTCTTAAAAGCGAACTCTTTCTCAGACTCGACTAAGGTAGATCTATTGCTACCTACTAATCACAATAATCCCCAAAGTCACCTTTCAGACACCTTGCCTAATAGACAATACGGATGTTCTTGTTTAGGTCTTCGTTAGGTTATGGGTTGGCTGATACTTTAGCTGCGTTCACAACTCAATTCAAAACACAGAACGTAAAGCAAATTAAGGACACACGAGATTTACGTGGTTCCGTCAACGTGACGTACATCCACGGTGGTAGGGACTCTCCCTCTACCGAGACTATCCACTATACTTGTGAATACAATTTACAATGGATGTCTTTAATTCTCTACTCCTTTCAATATTGCAATTACTAAGCAAATACAATACAAAGAGTATCACTTACTGTGTCTACCATTCTTCTAACTTGTCTTGCCTCTGTTGAATTGAAAGTCTGCTCCACTGCTGCTTAAAAGTTTACCGCAACGCTCTCTAACCTCTCTTGAAGAAGTCTAGAAATACGTTGAGTTCAATGTTTCGCCGAATTTCTACGTTGTTTCACACAACTCCTGCTTTCACCGTCTTACGGTCTCACCCGTCTCCTTGTCTCATGATCTCACTGTTTCACGGCTCGCCTGTCCGTTTCTCTCTTTCCTGCTGTCCAGCCGGATTTCTCTCTCCTACCGCCGGATTTCTCTCTCTTCACCGGATTTCTCTCTCTTCACCAGATTTCACTTTTCTGTTCACCATCGGGTTTCTCTCTCTTCTCGCCGGTCTGCTCTGATTTGGTCGTCAGGTTTCTCTCTCCTTCCGATCTAGCCGTATAGGTCCTTGCCGTCCACCCACTTTCGGCCGTCCAGCCGTGTCGTCTCCTCGCCGACCGCTGGTGTACCGGTGGTGTGCCGTTCCTTACAGGTTTCTCTCCTTCTCCATTCTGCGTTTTCTCTCTCTTCGTTCGTCGGCTGCGTTTTCTCTCTCTTGGTTCGCCGGTTTGCTCGATTTTCCGACCATATGTTTCTCTCTCTTTCAACGTCTAGCCGCTGGATCTCTCTCACCTGTTCCCAATCTGGTCTCATCTCATTCCAGTTCGGATCTGGTCTCCCTCACGACTCACCTTCCTCAGCCGCCTTTCGACCGTCTTATGTTCAACGTTCAGCCCCCCTTCTGCCGCCTCCTTCTCTCTCAACGGATTTGCCTTTTTGCTCGATTTTTCGACCATCGATGGCTGCGTTTTCTTCTCCTTTTTGTCGACGACTGCTTAATTGTTTCGACCGTCCACTCTCCTCGTTGATCGTCTCGCCGTTATATCTGTTTCTCTCCTATCTCCAACGACGGCTTCACTGTGCGGTTACTGTTCACTCGACGGTACTGTTCACGACTGCACTGTTCACAAGATTACTGTTCACGACGGCTCTGTTCACTCGATTCGTCCTTACCTGTGGTGTTCTTCCGTGTAGGGTTTGGTGTTCTCTTTGGTTGGTCAGTTGTCTAGGTTTTGCTGAATGTTCAATATTGCCAACTCACTGTTTTTTGTCTTCCAAGACCATCATATACTCTACTCCATGAAACCCTAATAGGGCTTACGTGGTGAATTTACTTTCTTACCCTTCCATATGGCTTTACTTTCTTGCACACTTAAACCTAGTTGACAATAATTATAACCCATACAAGGCTGTGGGAACAACAATCTCCCCCTTTGTAATTGTTGGCAACACTCATAACAAAAGCCATTATGCAGCAGTTTCAACTCCCCCTAAATATGCACTCCCCCTTTTTTAACAGCTCCCCCTGCACTGTTGCTTCTCTCCCCTTTTGCCAACCAATTACAAATTTGAAAAACTCGCAAAGTAGAGATGGAGGATTCACCTGATTTTCAGGCTTGAGGAAGCATTCCCACAGACAAACTCATTCTGTGCTTTTCAAACAGCTTTGTGTGGACAGAGATTTAGTTATATCTTGTGTAGCCTCTTCAACAGATTTATGTTTAACTTGTGAGAGTAAAGCAGTAGCTCTCACAATTCTTCCTCTTGTTGTAACTCCTGCTGATGGGTCACCTGTGATCTGATTTTCTTGATGAGCAGTAGTCCATGTTTTCTTTGGCTTTCTTTCTTGCACAGTCTTAGTTGCAAGAGGATCTTTTTCTTCATCAATCACATACAAATTTCCAGCTGTTCTCTTCCCAGCTACAACAGTATTACCTTCTTTACTCTTTACCTGGCAACCTGTTTTTGTGAATATTACCTTATGGTCTTCATTGCATAGTTTGCTGACAGATGCTAGATTATATCTGAGTCCTTCAACATGCAGAACATCTTTCAGCTTTTCTCTTTCAATGTTTACTGACCCCTGACCACTGATGTTGAGTGAATCATCATTGCCAAACTTGACTCTACCTTCTCTTGACTTGTTTAGCTTTGACAATTTACTCTTGTCTCCCGTCATGTGTGAAGTGCATCCACTGTCAAGGATCCACTGCTTATCCTTGTAGTCAGCTACCTCCTTTTTTGCTCTGTATTCCTTCTTCTGAACTGGCTGAAAGATAGCTTTCTCCTTTTTCACAGCTTTGACTGCACCGCTTGTTTTCATTGTGCCATTAAGTGCCTTCTCTTGTTCAGGGAAAAGTGTCATGCATCTCTTGGCATTATGGTCATCCTGCCCACACCTTTCACACTGTTCCAAGTCTGCCAATATAGCAAACTTGTTCTTTGAAACTACTGGTTTGGGCTTCCACCAACAATCCTCGTCAGTGTGTCCTCGCCTTTTACAGTATGTGCAAGAACTCATGATAGGTGTTCTCTTCTGAATTCTGTATTGTCTCCCCCTGTATGTAGCATCGTATTTTCTTAAGTTGGAGACATATACTGGCCTTCTCCACCAGCAGTTACTCGCCTTATGACCCTAAACTCCACAATAAAGGCAATGACCTTGAAACTGCCTCTTCTTGGGTCTACTCACAGCTTGTTTTCTTCTGTTCATTACTTGTTGTGTAGGCAAAGTTGCTGGCTTCTTTGCTTGTGTGGCTTTCATTTTAGCCACCTTCTTCTCCTTCTTCTGTTCAGTCATTGCCCTTGGTTGGCTGACTTTCTTTCCTTCCTGAGACGTAGCAGCTATGGGTTACTGCTCTTTAACCACATACATCTTTTTCGGCCCTGGCTTTGGTTTGATAACTGTCTTATCTTCTTCAGTTATCTTCACCTGAGTCACAGCCTTCTCTTTCAACTTCTGTGGCAAAGTGTCATTCTTCTTTTCTCTTGCAGAGCTTGTTTCTCCTACCACTTTAAACTTCTGCAAGTTCTCCTCACTCTTTTTGAGTTGCTGCTGAAGTCTCAGCAACTCTATCTCCGTTTCTTCAATTGTTGAAGTCCTTAAGTCAAGCTCTATAGTAAGGTCTTCACATATTTTGGTTTGTTCTTCAAATCTTCTTTTCAAGTCAATATGTTCAGCCCTTATTTCATCCTTTTGACTTTCAGCTTCCTCAAACTTTGCTTCAACTTGTTTTATGTAAGCCTCTAACCTTTTTATGATTCTGCCCCTTCTGATTATCTCCTTTAAAGCTGCTTCCAACTCAGCTTCAAGATCTGGCTCTTCTTCATCAACCTCCTCTTCCTCTTCAAAGGTTAAACTACCACTTTTAGCTGATGCCATAAAAACATGCTCATCTGATGATTCTTCATCTTCCTCCTTATCAGCTTCTTTTATCTAACTCACATAACTCTTAAATGAGTCTCTCTTTTTCCTCTGTGCGTTGGCAGTCTTTTTACTGGACTTCTTTGATTTGAATGATGTTCTTCTCCATCTTGAATTCGACTCATCATCATCATCCTCATCTTCATCATCAAGCTTCACTTTGCACTTAGAAGCAAAGTGTCCAGTCTTCCCACAACTATAACATCTCAAGGCCAATTGTCCTTTTTCCTTCTTAGACCCCTTTTTGAATTTCCTTGTGAAGTATGCCAATACTTTACCTTCACTTTCTTCCTCATCATCATCATCATCATCATCATCCTCACTAGATGATTCTTTCTCTTCTTTTATCTTCAAGTGCTTTATAGCTTTGAAAGCTGCCTCCTTTGATACCTTTGTTGTTGCAGAGCTTTCAGCTAACTTTATCCTCATCTCATATGCAATGAGATTGCACTGGAGATCATGCAGAGACATAGAATTGAGATCTCTACTCTCCTCTATGGCTGCTACCTTTGAGGTAAACCTCTCAGGCAGAATTCTGAGAATCTTCTTCACAATAGATGAGTCCTTGTTCTTCCCATGACTTCTCAGGTCATTCACAGCATCAATAACCCTAGTGAAAAACTCTTGGACTGTCTCATTCTTTTGCATTCTGAGAGATTCATATTTCTCCTTGAACACTTGAAGCTTAGCCTCTTTTATTCTGCCATCACCTTCATAGAGCTTTTGCAATCTGTCTCATATCTCCTTGGCAGATTTGTAATCCATCACTTTAGCATACTCAGCATCTATTAATGCTGAAATGATGACGTTTGAGGTCTTCCCATTTATCTCAAACTGCCTTAACTCCTCTGGGGTTGGGTCTTTACTTTCTTCCGAAGCCACAAAACCCTCTTGTACACATTTCACCACGTTCATGCCCATGGTTGCAAATACCACTTTCATTCTTGCTCTCCACATATGGTAGTTAGTTCCATTGAAGATTGGAACCTTCTTGCTGTAAGTGGTGCTAATGCTAGTACCGGCTTCCATTTCTCAGTATAATGAATAAGTCAAACTTCTAGATCCCTTCAAACTAGTACACCAAGCTGTTAAGCTTCAAACTGGTGAACCTATGCTCTGATACCAATTGAAGTTCCCGACTTCTCCCTAGGATCTACTAGTTTGTGATACCGAGAGGGGGGTGAATCAGTATCACCAGAATTCGCAATTCGCAGGTAAGTGAACAACTTCAACCTCTTCTTAAAAGCGAATTCTTTCTCAGACTCGACTAAGGTAGATCTATTGCTACCTACTAATCACAATAGTCCCCAAAGTCACCTTTCAGACACCTTACCTAATAGACAATATGAATGTTCTTGTTTAGGTCTTCGTTAGGTTATAGGTTGCCTGATACTTTAGCTGCGTTCACAACTTAATTCAAAACACAGAACGTAAAGCAAATTAAGGACACACGAGATTTACGTGGTTCCGTCAACATGACATACATCCACGGTGGTAGGGACTCTCCCTCTACCGAGACTATCCACTATACTTGTGAATACAGGTTACAATGGATGTCTTTAATTTTCTGCTCCTTTCAATATTGCAATTACTAAGCAAGTACAATACAAAGAGTGTCACTTACTGTGTCTACCCTTCTTCTAACTTGTCTTGCCTCTGTTGAATTGAAAGGCTGCTCCACTACTGCTTAAAAGTTTACCGCAACGCTCTCTAACCTCTCTTGAAGAAGTCTGGAAATACGTTGAGTTCAATACTTCGCCGAATTTCTACGTTGTTTCACACAACTCCTGTTTTCACCGTCTTACGGTCTCACTCGTCTCCTTGTCTCACGATCTCACTGTCTCACGGCTCGCCTGTCCATTTCTCTCTTTCCTGCTGTCCAGCCGAATTTCTCTCTCCTACCGCCGGATTTCTCTCTTTTCACCGATTTCACTTTTCTGTTCACCGTCGGGTTTCTCTCTCTTCCTGTCGCTCTGCTCCGGTTTGGCCGTCGGGTTTCTCTCTCTTCCCGCCGGTCTGCTCTGATTTGGCCGTCAGGTTTCTCTCTCCTTCCGATCTAGCCGTATAGGTCCTTGCCATCCACCCACTTTCGGCCGTCCAGCTGTGTCGTCGTCTCCTCGCTGACCGCTGGTGTACCGGTGGTGTGCCGTTCCTCACGGGTTTCTCTCCTTCTCCGTTCTGCATTTTCTCTCTCTTCGTCCGTTGGCTGCGTTTTCTCTCTCTTGGTTCGCCGGTTTGCTCGATTTTCTGACCGTCTGTTTCTCTCTCTTCCAACGTCTAGCCGCTGGATCTCTCTCACCTGTTCCCGATCTAGTCTCGTCTCGTTCTAGTTCGAATCTGGTCTCCCTCACGACTCACCTTCCTCAGCCGCCTTTCGGCCATCTTACGTTCAACGTTCTGCCTCCCTTCGGCCGTCTCCTTCTCTCTCAACGGATTTGCCTTTTTGCTCGATTTTCCGACCGTCGATGGTTGCGTTTTCTTCTCCTTTCCGTCGACGGCTGCTCAATTGTTTCAACCGTCCACTCTCCTCGTCGATCGTCTCGCTGTTATATCCGTTTCTCTCCTTTCTCCGACGACGGCTTCACTGTGCACTTACTGTTCACACGACGACACTGTTCACGACTGCACTGTTCACGACGGCTACTGTTCACCAGATTACTGTTCACGACGGCTCTGTTCACTTGATTCGTCCGTCGATTGCACTGTTCACTCTCTTCGTCCTTGCCCGTGGTGTTCTTCTGTGTAGGGTTTGGTATTCTCTTTGGTTAATCGGTTGTCTAGGTTTTGCTGAATGTTCAATATTGCTGACTCACTGTTTTTTGTTTTCCAAGACTATTATATACTCTACTCCATGAAACCCTAATAGGGCTTACGTGGTGAATTTACTTTCTTACCCTTCCATATGGCTTTACTTTCTTACACACTTAAACCTAGTTGATAACAATTACAACCCATATAAGGCTGTGGGAACAACAAAATTGAACTACCTAATTAAGTTTGATTCATTGTTTTCTATATAACAAAAGAAAAAGAATCATTAAAACATTAAACATAAAAATAATAAGAATAGGTAAGCACTCAATATAAAATAAGGAAATCATTTGACTTTACATATTTAAGTTCTTTCGCACCTCATTAAGGTTTAGTTACAATTACAATAAGGGGAAGCTTTCTTTGAACTTCCCTAATATACTATTAACATTAGATTAAATGTATATATATCACCTTTTGTAGTTACTTTGTGGATTCAATCTATTTTTCTAGTTTGGCAGGAGAAGTGCGGGTGAATTGTGGTTGGATCAAAAACTACATTAATATGTTTCCACCACTTTCGCAGTTAAGGCAAGAATGCAACTCTTTTATATTTCTATCAAATTGCATCTTTTTGTCACTCCATGTTTTACTAGGTATTGTTAATTTTTAATTTTGATTTGTTTATAAATAGAAAATTTATACAATGCATAAGTTAAAATTTAAGGTATGGTACCCTTCTATAAGCAATCAAAATTCCATGGTGGGGTCATCAATTTGCACTAGTGGTAGCATTCCATAGAAAACAAATATTAACTTGGGCATGCAAATATGCTACTACTCATTTAGAGGTTTTTGAACAGTTATTTTAGATGAATACAAGATATAGATGTAATTTTTATGAGTTGGTGCAGCTGCCCTTATGAACACAACTGTAATAGTGTTCAATCTCAGTACGACCCTTGCAACCTTAAGTAAATTAATATTCTTTAGAATGAAGGTTGCTTTTGAAATAAAGAGTTTTGAAAAAAAAAAATTTAGGGTTTTTCTTTTTCTATCCAATTTTCTTATAAGCAAATTTTTCAATATAAAACAATAAAAGAAATTTTCACGCAGCATGGGTCTTTTTCTATCTAATAAGACTAGTTAATTGATTAATAGTAGAGAGAGACGTAGAAAAGGATATAGAAAAAGAAAGAATATATGGCGATCACAAATCCGATTACTCCTTCCATAATAATTCATAGCAACAATTTGTGATCAAATATGTTTTCTATTATCATTCACCAAAAAATATATATATATATATTTTCTACTATCCTAAGTGGTGTTTGAATCTCTTTTTGTTGAAACAAAAGTATTCTTCTTTTCTTTCTCACATGGATCTCACATCTTAAGACCCGTAGTTAGGATTTGAGACATGTAAAATAGATGTTTAGACTCTTAATATTTGGAAAAACTAAGTGATGTGTCTATCACCACATATGCGTAGATGAATTAAGGATTCCAGTAAATAGGGAATGTCAAAAATTGTCACTAGAAAGCCAAATCAATTTGGAGCCACAAAAGGACTAAAAGGATATTTAGTTGAATTTTTGGGTGTTGTTGTTTGTGAGTCATTCCGTGCATTACAAAGATGCTTGTTGAAGATTTCATTGTTATGTATTGTGTTTATTGCCAGTAAAACACATAAACGAGCACTGATTGAAAAATAGCAAAGTTGTGGCCTTTTTATGTACTTCACTAATACACAGAAATCAAATTGTACATGTCTATAGGTAGAGTTCAATCTGTAGTACAAGTTTTAAGTTTTATTTCAATCTATAGTACGAGTTTTAAGTTTTAATTCTTAGTCCCCACAAATCAAAAGGTTAAAATTAAGTTGTATACATTGACTTAATTATCTCGCGCGGTACTATGTTTTTGCTCTTTCCCCCATTCTTATATATATATATATATTTTTTCGTAAACAGAATTTTCTATTACAAAAGATTTTCAAAGCTCATTCTCATATTTCTATTTTTTTCTTATTATCCTATAAGAATTAGTAATTTATTTTTGTCTTATAAATTCATATTGTGGAGAATCTTTCTTATGTTTGGAGCATTGAATCAAAAAACCGCAGTCAAAAAAATTAAACTTAGTTTTATTAGTAAATTATCCATTTTGATATGTTATAAATATAATATAATTTTATTAGTATGATCAATTGTAAACTTAATTCAATATAATCTTCTATTCATTTCATTTTTACAACAATAACATATATGTTACAATCTTATTAAATATTTAATTATTTTTTACTTATCATTAGAAAAATAATAATTATTGATGTGTAATCAATAATAAATATGATATTTAATAATAGTAAAATAGTAACAACACTCTCAAGAAGATAAACTAAAGAAAAGAAAAAGCCCTATGTTAACATAACAAAGATCCTTACTTATCTCTCAAATTATATTATTGGGAAATAAAGTATTAAAGTTAATTTCTTAAGTGATACAATATATTCAAAATAGAATGTATTAGGGTTCCATTTGATTGCCCTTTAAGGATAATTTATAAAATAAGAATTTAAATTATTTTTTAAACATATCAATTATAATTCTAAAGAATTATGAAATGTAAAAAAATATTTTGATTCTATAATTTAGATATCAATAATCATTTTAATAAACCAAAAAAAATTGAACTAACTCGTACTAAAGTGCTACCCGTGACGCAGGGCTCACCGATTATGTCACCCGCGAGTCTTACTAATGACAAAATAATATAATAATATATTTTTTTTTAATAAAAATTACACAATATGCACGAAAATTGACAAAAATGTGCATATAATTGAAATGAAATGCATATGAATATTGATAAAAAGTGAAATAACATAAAATGCTACTCTTTTTACATTTTTTGAATATTTAATTTGATTTATTTACACATTTTGTTACTCTTTGTATGCATTAAGTAATTTTTATGTTTAAAAATAGAATTTGAAAAAAATATATTATTATGTTAATAAAGTATCCTTTTGTAAGTCCCAATAAAGAGACTTTTGCCAAAAAATGGACATTAATATCAAATAGTATTAAATATTCTCTCTTATGTTATTTTAACTTTAACTTAATGTCTAACAAACGCATTAAATATTCTCTACAAAGTTTATTTTAGCATTAATATACTTATTTTATGACGACATTAATATCTCTTTTTAAATAGAATTCTCAATTATCGTTACCAAATTTAAATGTAATAAACTTACGATCTTAATTGAGTTTAAAAGTGTAATCATTTTTTGTTTCTTAGAGTATAAGCACTTCATTTCCGTCATTTCATGGCGGATAAATCCTTCCTGTCAGTTTTGTTTGTTGTGCTCCTGCTCCTGCAACAACAAGTTGACTTCACAAGGGCATCAAGGCCACTAGATATTCGGCCACCACCGATTCCTCCAAGCTATCCCATTAAGCCCAAACCTCCATCTATCGATGGGCAGACTATCTATCATTACCGGCTGATTGAGACACAAGCTTTTAGACCAACAACTCCAGGCCATAGCCCTGGTGCTAGCCATGGCGCTCCCAAACCTCCTCTTTAATAAACCATTCCATGTTGAGCTTTCGCAGCATGTAAAAAGAATAATACTTGGAAGTTAACTCTATGGTGGGAAATATGGTCTTCAAGTATCCACTGAGTTACTTCCGTACTTGAGCTTTTTAGCCAGGGTGAGTTAGGGTTTTGTATTTGCACTGTACTTCCATTATGGAAAAGTTAGTAACATGCATGCATGCTAGCTATATTATAAACTTTTTCAGTGGTATGATCTATCATATTTATTATGCATTCTAATCTCCTTATTGAGCATCCCGTGCTTTTAGGATTCACAGGCCGCAACACTTTTGACTACTCTTTGTCTCATTCTCTCTCTACCAACCTCTACTTAGTGCAATATGACTACAGGCTATGAGTCAAATAAATAAGAGTGTTGATATATAAAGAATCTAATACACGCGCAAGTTTGCAAATCTTCGTCCTTCACTACAACAATTAACTACTTACCAATGGATTTACCAAATGCAACTTGTTTCCATGGTTGCTTAATAAGAGCTTTAAGTCCTATTTGATATTGCTTTTTTACTGTAGTGCATTTAGAGCTCTGGAGTTTCCACATCGAAAACCGTTAGGTCAATATTTCAGTTAGCAAACTACTGTGGTGCGCGAAAGCCAAAAAAGCATTAGACGTACTTTTAGAAGAAGCTCCAAATTGAAGCTCTTTCCCAACACGGTGCCTACCAGAACCTTTTTATTTATAGAAAAAGGTAAGGGGATGGGTTTTAGGGACGGGGAAGAGGAAAAAGAAGGAGAATCTTGCGTGGGTCTCATTCATTTTCCTTTTTCAGAAAAATATGACTCTGGATGCAGTTGAAATAATAATAATAATATATAATTATCAAAAAATGTAGTATGCACAAAATTGTTTATTGTTTACATATATATTTTAATTGTATATTCATTATATATTTTTTTCTCCAAAAAGAAAAAAAAAAAGGAGAGAGGGAGATAGGATCCATGTGGAAGACCAACGCTCTCTCTTTACGTGGCTCTAACGGGTCTTCTTTTGAAATAAAGAGCGTTTTTCTTTTTAGTTTTCAATGGTCATCCATGGAAATAAAAGAGAGCATTTTAAATGGACAAAATTATTAAACTTGGAATATTTGTGCATGTGAAATGACATATTAGTTGCGTTTTCTTCCTATATTTTTAAGTATTCTGCTTTTAGTTTTAAATGTAATTTCCATGGAAATAAAAGGATAGGGAAAATGAACAATTATTAAATTCATAAACGATATTTTTCAAGGCTACTTTTTATACTTAATTAATAAAGAAAAAACTTTAAAGAATGATACGAAAAAAATTAAATTAGATTAAAAATTTGATTAAATATGAACATTTTCTTTTATGATTAAGAAGTAAAACTTTAGAAATAAAAATTATATTGCAAAAAAAAAAGATCTTTTAGATTAATAATTGACTTTTAGTCCATATACATGTTAACAATAACTTTAACAAATCCATTTTGATCTCATTTCATTTTCAACCTATTTGCATGAAAATTATTATGAAAATTTAGGTAATTTATCCTTTTATTAATTTTTATATGATAAGAATAATAATAATAATAATGAAGTATTTAATGACATATTACTAATTAGTTGTATCTCTATAAAATCATATATTTACAAACAATAATTTTATTTAAATTTATTATTTATCTTGATAGTTATTGGATTGAAAGTTTAAAAAATACTCTTGAAAGTTATGTTTTTATAGGAAGGTAACAATCCTCAAATCTAATCCATAAAAGATATAAATAATCGTCATTGCTACTAGGCCAAGAGTGGTAATATAAATTTTTTTCTACATTTTGATTTTCTTGAAAATAAGAGTAATGCTATTTCATAATTTTTTTTCCTTCATTATTTTTTTTAAACATGAATAATGAACATAAGAGAAAATATTGATATGACATTTATTTATATTTTAACAATAATGTATGAAGAGATATATTGCATTATATTTATATATATTATTCTAATCTTGTTGTTCCCACAGCCTTGTATAGGTTGTAATTGTTGTCAACTAGGTTTAAATGTGCAAGAAAGTAAAGCCACATAGAAGAGTAAGAAGGTAAATCCACATGGAATGGCAAAAATGTAAATCTGCATGGAGGGGCAAGAAAGTAAATTCGCCGCGTAAGGGCAAGAACGTAAAACCGCTACGTAAGCCCTATTAGAGTTTCATGAAAAAGATATATTAAGACCTTGGAAGACAAAAATAGGGCAAGGCCAACATAATTGCATATACGGCAAAAAGAAAGGGTGAACAACATAAACACAAAGAGTGAGTTCGGAAAACACAAGAGAAACCATTCAACCAAAGAGACAAAAAGGGTCAACACAATTGAATACATGGCAAAATACAAAAAGTGTATGGACAGCCAATTAGAGAAAATAGAAAAACACAACACACGGCCAAAGCACACCGACGGCAAGAAAACAGTAAAACAGGGGGCAACCAAATAGAAAACAAAGGTCGAAAATTGAGGAGATCATAGTCGTCGTGAACAGTAACCTCGTGAACAGTAGTCATCGTGAACAGTAGCATCGAGTGAAAAAAATTGGGGGCTGAACGAAGATATACCAACGGCAACAAAGAAGGAACATGACAAGGAGAGAAAAGAGGGAGAAACCCGTGCGTGACAACAGACCACCGGCACACCAATGGTCGGCAAGGAAACGACATGGCAAGAGAGAGAAACGGGTAAGACAAGACCAGATCGGGAACCGAGGAGACCAGATCCAAGCTGGAACGGGTGAGACGAGACCAGATCGGGAATGGGTGAGACCAAATCCAACCAAATGGGTGAATGGAAAAGAGAAATTCGGTGAAGAGAGAGAAATCCAGCTGGAAGAGAGAGAAATCTGGCGAGAAAAGAGAGAAATCTGGCTAGATAGCAAGAGAGAGAGAAACGGACAGGCGATCTGTGAGACAGTAAGATCATGAGACAAGGAGACGGGTGAGACCGTAAGACGATGAAAGCAGGAATTATGTGATACAACGTAGAGAAGGAATTCAGCGAAGCATTGAACTCAACGTATTTCCAGACTTCTTCAAGAGAGGTTAGAGAGCGTTGCAGTGAACTTCTAAGCAGCAGTGGAGCAGCCTTTCAATTCAACAGAGGCAAGACAAGCTAGAAGAAGGGTAGACACAGTAAGTGACACTCTTTGTATTGTACTTGCTTAGTAATTGCAATAGTGAAAGGAGCAAAGAATTAAAGACATCCATTGTAACCTGTATTCACAAGTATAGTGGATAGTATCGGTAGAGGGAGAGTCCCTACCACCGTGGATGTACGTCACGTTGACGGAACCACGTAAATTTCGTGTGTCCTTAATTTGCTTTACGTTCTGTGTTTTGAATTCGGTTATGAACGCAGCTAAAGTATCAGCCAACCCATAACCTAACGAAGACCTAAACAAGAACATCCGTATTATCCATTAGGCAAGGTGTCTGAAAGGTGACTTTGGGGACTATTGTGATTAGTATGTAGCAATATATCTACCTTAGTCGAGTCTGAGAAAGAGTTCGCTTTTAAGAAGAGGTTGAAGTTGTTCACTTACCTGCGAATTGCGAATTGTGGTGATACTGATTCACCCCCCCTCTCAGTATCACAAACTAGTAGATCCTAAGGAGAAGTCAGGAACTTCAATTGGTATCAGAGCACAAGTTCACCAGTTTGAAGCTTAACAGCTTGGTGTACTAGTTTGAAGGAATCTAGAAGTTTGACTTGTTCAGCATACTGAGAAATGGAAGTCAGTACCAGCACTAGCACCACTTACAGCAAGAAGGTTCCAATCTTCAACAGAACCAACTACCATATGTGGAGAGCAAGAATGCAAGTGGTATTTGCAACCATGGGCGTGAATGTGGTGAAATGCGTAAAGGAGGGTTTTGTGGCTCTGGAAGAAGGAAAAGACCCAACCCCAAAGAAATTAAGGCAGTTTGAGATAAATGGGAAGGCCTCAAATGTCATCATTTCAGCATTGACAGATGCTGAGTATGTTAAAGTTATGGACTGCAAATCTGTTAAGGAGATTTGGGACAGATTGCAGAAAGTCTATGAAGGTGATAGCAGAATGAAGGAGGCTAAGTTTCAAGTGTTTAAGGAGAGATATGAATCTCTCAGAATGTAGAAGAATGAGATAGTTCAAGAGTTCTTCACCAGGGTTATTGACGCTGTGAACGACCTTAGAAGTCATGGGAAAAACAAGGACTTATCGATTGTGAAGAAAATTCTGAGAATTCTGCCTAAGAGGTTTGCCTCAAAGGTAGCAGCCATAAAGGAGAGTAGAGATCTCAATTCTATGTCTCTGCATGATCTCTAGTGCAATCTCATTGCATATGAGATGAGGATAAAGTCAGCTGAAAGCTCTGCAACAACGAAGGTATCAAAGGAAGTAGCTTTCAAAGCTATGAAGCACTTGAAGATAAAAGAAGAGGAAGAATCATCCAGTGAGGATAAGGAAGAAAGTGAAGGTGAAGTATTGGCTTATTTCACAAGGAAATTCAAAAAGGGGTCTAAGAAAGGAAAAGGACAACTGGCCTTGAGATGTTATCGCTGTGGACAGACTGGACACTTTGCTTCTCAGTGCAAAGTGAAACTTGATGATGAAGATGAGGATGGTGATGATGAGCAGAATTCAAGATGGAGAAGATCATCATTCAAATCAAAAAAGTCCAGTAAGAAGATTGCCAACCCACAGAGGAAGAAGAGAGGCTCATTTAAGAGTTATATGAGTCAGATAAAAGAAGCTGATAAGGAGGAAGATGAAGACTCATCAGATGAGCATGTCTTTGTGGAATAAGCACAAAGTGGTAGCTCAACCTCTGAAGAGGAAGAAGAGGTTGATAAAGAAGTGCCAGATCTTGAAGCTGAGCTGGAAGCAGCTTCAAAGGAGATAATCAGAAAGGGCAGAACCATAAAAAGGTTGGAAGCTCACATAAAACAAGTTGAAGCAAAGTCTGAGGAAGCTGAAAGTCAAGAGGATGAAATAAGGATTGAACATATTGACTTGAAGAGAATATTTGAAGAACAAATCAAAATATATGAAGACCTTACAATAGAGCTTGGCTCAAGGACTTCAACAATTGAAGAAATGGAGATAAAGTTGCTGAGACTTCAGCAACAACTCAAAAAGAGTGAGGAGAACTTACTGAAGTTTGAAGTGGTAGGAGAAACAAGCTCTGCAAGAGAAAAAAAGAATGAGACTTTGTCATAGAAGTTGAAAGAGAAGGCTGTGACTCAGGTGAAGATAACTGAAGAAGAGAAGATAGTTATCAAACCAAAGTCGGTGCCAAAAATGTTGTATGTTGTTAAAAAGAAGCAACCCATAGCTGCTACGTCTCAGAAAGAAAAGAAAGTCAGCCAGCAGAGGGCTACGGCTGAACAAAAGAAGGAGAAAAAGGTGACTGAAATGAAAGTCACACAACAAAGAAGCCAGCTACTTTGTCTACACAGCAAGTGATGAATAGAAGAAGACAAGCTGTGATCAGACCCAAGAAGAGGCAGTTTCAAGGTCATTGCCTTTATTGTGGAGTTCGGGGTCATAAGGCAAGTAACTACTGGTGGAGAAGGCCAGTATATGTCTCCAACTTGAGAAGATCCGATGTTGTATACAGGGGGAGATAGTACAAAATTCAGAAGAGAACACCTGTCGTGAGTTCTTGCACATATTGTAAAAAGTAAGGACACACTAACGAGGATTGTTGGTGGAAACCCAAACCAGTAGTTTCAAAGAACAAGTTTGCTATATTGGCAGACTTGGAACAGTGTGAAACGTGCGGGCAGGATGACCATAATGCCAAGAGATGCATGATATTTCTCCCTGAGCAAGAGAAGGCACTCAATGGCACAGTAAAAACAAGCGGTGCAATCAAAACTGAGAAAAAGGAGAAAGTTATCTTCTAGCCAGTTCAAAAGAAGGAATATAGAACAAAAAGGGAGGTGGCTAATATAGCTGAAATTACACTGAAGGTTGATTGCAAGGATAAGCAGTGGATCCTTGATAGTGGATGCACTTCGCACATGACAGGAGACAAAAGTAAATTATCAAAGCTAAACAAATCAAAAGAAGACAGAGTCATGTTTGGCAATGATGATTCACTCAACATCAGTGGTCAGTAAATATTGGAAAAGGAAAGCTAAAAGATGTTCTGCACGTTGAAGGACTCAGATATAATCTAGCATCTGTCAGCCAACTATGCAACGACGACCACAAATTCACAAAAACAGGTTGTCAAGTAAAGAGTAAAGAAGGCAATACTGTTGCAACCAGGAAGAGAATAACTGAAAATTTGTATGTGATTGATGAGGACAAGACGAACAGCTGTTTACTTACAAAAGAAGAAGAAAATCAATTATGGCATAGGAGGCTGGGACACTTATCACAGAAGAACATGAGGAAGCTGACCACTACTCATGCAATCAGAGACATTCCTAACCTCAGGAGAGAGAGAGAGTATGTTTGCTCAGCATGTTCTAAAGGAAAACATGCCAAAAAGCAGTAGACCAAAGAGTTCAATTCTGAAGCAGTGCTTGATATTGTGCATACTGATTTGTGTGGACCGATGAGGACAAAAGGGTTAAAAGGTGAAAGCTACTTCATTTTGTTTGTTGATGATTATTCGAGAAGGACCTGCCTCATGCACCTCAAACACAAGTCAGAAGTTTTGAATTGCTTCAAGAGATACAGAAGATTGGCTGAAAATGAAAGTGGAAGGAAGATCAAAGTATTGAGGTCAGATCAAGGCACTGAATTTACAAATAAAGCTTTTAAAGATTATCTTGAGAAACATGGAATTCATCACCAATTGGTAACAGTAAGAACACCTCAACAGAACGGGGTGGTAGAGAGGAAAAATAGAGCTGTGGTCCAAATGGCGAGAACTCTACTGCTGGAATCCAAGTTTCACACAAGATTTTGGACAGAAGCAACATTTACAGTCGTGCATCTACTAAACAAAGTATTACTAAGGCCTAATACTGATAAGACTCCATATGAGCTATAGAGTGGGAAGAAGACAACGGCAAAGTATCTCAAAGTCTTTGGCAGCCCATGTTTTATGAAGAATAAGGAGCAAAACTTAGGAAAATTCAACGCTATGTCTGATGAAGGCATCTTTGTGGGATGCTCAGAAAAGACAAAAGGTTATAGAGTTTTCTTGCATAAGCTGGGAAAAGTAATCACTTCCAGTGATGTGAGAATAGATGAGAACCGGAAAACAATGCAAAATGGAGAAGCTGAGGACAATGAAGAAGATGACTTCAATGTAGATGAAGAATCAGACCAACCTAATGAAAAGGAACAAGAAGTAAGTTCAGACTCAGAGAAGAGTGAGTTTGAAGATGAAGAAAGAGATCCTCTTGCAACTAAGACTGTGCAAGAAAGAAAGCCAAAGAAAACGTGGACCAGTGCTCATCAAGAAAATCAGATCATAGGTGACCCATCAGCAGGAGTTACAACAAGAAGAAGAATTGTGGGAGCTACTGCTTTACTCTCACAAGTTGAACCTAAATCTGTTGAAGAGGCTACATAAGATCTAACTAAACCTTTGTCCACAGAGCTGTTTGACAAGCACAGATTGAGTCTATCTGTGCAAATGCCTCCTCAAGGCTGAAGTTCAGGTAAATCCTCCATCTCCACTTTGCAAGTTTTTCAGATTTGTAATTGGTTGGCAAAGGGGGAGAGAAGCAATAGTGCAGGGGCAGCTGTTAAGAAAAGGGGAGTGCATATTTAGGGGGAGTTGAAACTGCTGCATAGTGGCTTTTGTTATGAATGTTGCCAACAATTACAAAGGGAGAGATTGTTGTTCCCATAACCTTGTATGGGTTGTAATTGTTGTCAACTAGGTTTAAGTGTGCAAGAAAGTAAAGCCACATGGAAAGGCAAGAACGTAAATCCGCATGGAGGGGCAAGAAAGTAAATCAGCCGCATAAGGGTAAGAACGTAAATCAGCCACGTAAGCCCTATTAGGGTTTCATGGAAGAGATATATAAAGACCTTGGAAGACAAAAATAGGGCAAGGCCAACACAATTGCATACACAGCAAAAAGAGAGGGTGAACGGCATAAACACAAAGAGTGAGTTCAGAAAACACAAGGGAAACCGTTCAACCAAGGAGACAAGAAGGGCCAACACAAATACAAAAAGTGTGTGGACGGCAAATTAGAGAAAACAGAAAAACACAACACACGGTCAAGGCACACCGACGGCAAGAGAATGGCAGAACAGGGAACGGCCAAATAGAAAATGGAGGTCGAAAATTGAGGAGATCGTAGCCGCACAGTAACCGTCGTGAACAGTAGCCGTCGTGAACAGTAGCGCTGAGTGAACAAATTAAGGGGATAAACGAAGATATACCGACGACAACAAAAAAGGAACACGATAAGGAGAGAAAAGAGAGAAACCCGTGCGTGACGACAGACCACCAACACACTAACGGTTGGCAAGGAAACGACACGGCAAGAGAGAGAAACAGGTAAGACGAGACTAGATCGAGAACTAGGGAGACCAAATCCGAGCTGGAACGGGTGAGACCAAATCCGACAAAGTGGGTGAACGAAAAAGAGAAATTCGGTGAAGAGAGAGAAATTCGGCGGTAAGAGAGAGAAATCCGGTGAGAAGAGAGAGAAATCCAGCTGGACAGTAAGAGAGAGAGAAACGGACAGACGAGCCGTAAGACAATGAGATCGTGAGACAAGGAGACAAGTGAGACCGTAAGATGGTGAAAGCAGGAATTGTGTGATACAATGTAGAGAAGGAATTCAGCGAAGCATTGAACTCAACGTATTTCCAGACTTCTTCAAGAAAGGTTAGAGAGCGTTACAGTGAACTTCTAAGCGGCAGTGGAGTAGCCTTTCAATTCAACAGAGGCAAGACAAGCTAGAAGAAGGGTAGACACAGTAAGTGACACTCTTTGTATTGTACTTGCTTAGTAATTACAATAATGAAAGGAGCAGAGAATTAAAGACATCCATTGTAACCTGTATTCACAAGTATAGTGGATAGTCTCAGTAGAGGGAGAGTCCCTACCACCATGGATGTACGTCACGTTGATGGAATCATGTAAACCTCGTGTGTCCTTAATTTGCTTTACGTTCTGTGTTTTGAATTGAGTTGTGAACACAGCTAAAGTATCAGCCAACCCATAACCTAACGAAGACCTAAATAAGAACATCTGTATTATCTATTAGGCAAGGTGTCTGAAAGGTGACTTTGGGGACTATTGTGATTAGTAGGTAGCAATAGATATACCTTAGTCGAGTCTGAGAAAGAGTTCACTTTTAAGAAGAGGTTGAAGTTGTTCACTTACCTGCGAATTGCGAATTGTGGTGATGCTGATTCACTCCCCCTCTTAGTATCACAAACTAGTAGATCCTAGGGAGAAGTCGGGAACTTCAATCTCATTGCATATGAGATGAGGATAAAGTTAGTTGAAGGCTCTGCAACAATGAAGGTATCAAAGGAGGCAACTTTCAAAGCTATGAAGCACTTGAAGATAAACGAAGAGGAAGAATCATCCAGTGAGGATGATGATGATGATGATAATGAGGAAGAAAGTGAAGGTGAAGTATTGGCTTACTTCACAAGGAAATTCAAGAATGGGTCTAAGAAGGGAAAAGGACAGATGTCCTTGAGATATTATCGGTGTGGGCAGACTGGACACTTTACTTCTCAGTGCAAAGTGAAACTTGATGATAAAGATGAGAATGGTGATGATGAGCAGAATTCAAGATGGAGAAGATCATCATTAAAATCAAAGAAGTCCAGCAAGAAGACTACCAACCCACAGAGGAAGAAGAGAGGCTCATTCAAGAGTTATATGAGTCAGATAAAAGAAGCTAATAAGGAGGAAGATGAAGACTCATCAGATGAGCATGTCTTTATGGCATCAGCTCAAGGTGGTAGTTCAACCTCTGAAGAGGAAGAGGAGGTTGATGAAGAAGAACCAGATCTTGAAGCTGAGTTGGAAGCAACTTCAAAGGAGATAATCAAAAGGGGCAAAACCATAAAAAGGTTAGAGGCTCACATAAAACAAGTTGAAGCAAAGTCTGAGGAAGTTGAAAGTCAAAAGGATGAAATAAGGGCTGAACATATTGACTTGAAGAGAAGATTTGAAGAACAGATCAAAATATGTGAAGACCTTACAATAGAGCTTGGCTCAAGGACTTCAAAATTGAAGGAATGGAGAAAGAGTTGTTGAGACTTCAACAACAACTCAAAAGGAGTGAAGAGAACGTGCAGAAGCTTGAAATGATAGGTGAAACAAGTTCTGCAAAAGGAGAGAAGAATGTAGAGAAAGTGCAGCAATCTGAGATTGCATTGGCTAAAGAAAATAAGAATGTGCCACAGAAGTTGAAAGAGAATGTTGTGACTCAGAAGAAGATAGCTGAGAATAAAGAAGATCTAAAGAAGCAACCTAGGGTGGCAAACAAGAAGGAAGAAAAGAAAGTCAGCCAGTAGAGGGCTACGACTAAACAGAAGAAGGAGAAGAAGGTGACTGAAATGAAAGTCACACAAGCAAAGAAGCCAGCTACTTTCCCTACATAATAAGTGATGAACAAAAGAAGACAAGCTGTGATCAGACTCAAGAAGAGGCAGTTTCAAGGTCATTGCCTTTATTGTGGAGTTTGGGGTCATAAGGCGAGTAACTGCTGGTGGAGAAGGCCAGTATATGTCTCCAACTCGAGAAGATACGATGCTACATATAGGGGGAGACAATACAAAATTCAGAAGAGAACACTTGTCGCGAGTTCTTGCATATACTGTAAAAGGCAAGGACACATTGACAAGGAGTGTTGGTGAAAGCCCAAACTAATGGTTTTAAAGAACAAGTTTGCTATATTGGCAGACTTGGAACAGTGTGAAAGGTGCGGGCAAGATGGTCATAATGCCAAGAGATGCATGATACTTCTCCCTGAACAAGAGAAGGCACTCAATGGCATAGTAAAAACAAGCGATGCAGTCAAAGCAAAGAAAAAGGAGAAAGCTATCTTCTAGCCAGTTCAAAAGAAGGAATATAGAGCAAAAAGGGAGGTGGCTAATATAGCTGAAATTGCACTAAAGGTTGATTGCAAGGATAAGCAGTGGATCCTTGATAGTGGATACACTTCACACATGACAGGAGACAAGAGTAAATTGTCAAAGCTAAACAAGTCAAGAGAAGGCACAGTCAAGTTTGGCAATGATGATTCACTCAATATCAATGGTCAGGGGTCAGTAAACATTGGAATAGGAAAGCTGAAAGATGTTTTGCACGTTGAAGGACTCAGATATAATCTAGCATCTGTCAACAAACTATGCAATGAAGACCATAAGGTAATATTCACAAAAACAGGTTGCCAGGTAAAGAGTAAAGAAGGCAATACTGTTGCAGCCAAGAAGAGAACAGCTAGAAATTTGTACGTGATTGATGAAGAAAGAGATCCTCTTGCAACTAAGACTGTGCAAGAAAGAAAGCCAAAGAAAACGTGGACCAGTGCTCATTAAGAAAATCAGATCATAGGTGACCCATCAGTAGGAGTTACAACTTGTGGGAGCTACTGCTTTACTCTCACAAGTTGAACCTAAATTTGTTGAAGAGGCTACACAAAATCTAACTAAATCTTTGTCCACAGAGCTACTTGAAAAGCACAGATTGAGTCTATTTGTGCAAATGCCTCCTCAAACCTAAAGTTCAGGTGAATCCTCCATCTCCATTGTGCGAGTTTTTCAGATTTGTAATTAGTTGGCAAAGGGGGAGAGAAGCAACAGTGCAGGGGGAGCTGTTAAGAAAGAGGGAGTGCATATTTAGGGGGAGTTGAAACTGCTACATAGTGGCTTTTGTTATGAGTGTTGCCAACAATTACAAAGGGGGAGATTGTTGTTCCCAAAGCCTTATATGGGTTGTAATTGTTGTCAACTAGGTTTAAGTGTGCAAGAAAGTAAAGCCACATGGAAGGGCAAGAAGGTAAATCCACATGGAAGGGCAAGAACGTAAATCCACCGCGTAAACCCTAGAGGGGCAAGAACATAAATCCACCATGTAAGCCCTGTTAGGGTTTCATGGAAGAAAGTATATAAAGACCTTGGAAGACAAAATTAGGGCAAGGTCAACACAATTGAATACACGGCAAAAACACAAAAGTGTGTGGACGGCTAAATAGAGAAAACAGAAAAACACAACATACGGCTAAAGCACAGCGACGGTAAGAGAACGGTAAAACAAGGGACGGCAAAATAGAAAAGAAGCAGCCATCGTGAACAGTGCAGCCGTCGTGAACAATGCAGTCGTCGAGTGAACAGTAGCTGCACAATGAAGCCATAGGACGAAGAGAGAGAAAACACTTGAAACAGAGAGAAAAGAAGCCATCGACGGAAAAAGAGAGAAAACAAAGTAGCCGTCGGACAAAGGAGAGAAAAAAAAGGGAGAAGAGGAGAGGTCTGCTGTCAGAAAAAGGAGAGGTTAACGACCGGGCTGAACGAAGAATAGGAGCCCGTCGAGAGAGAGAAAGAGAGACGACGACCAAAAATCAGAAAAGAGGAGCGACAACAGAACGTCATGAAAGAAAGAGAATCGTCAAAAAGGGACCATCAGCAAAAAAGAGAGAGAAACTCGTGCGTCACGACAGACCATCAGTACACCAATGGTCGATAAGGAAATGACATGGCAAGAGAGAGAAACGGGTAAGATGAGACCAGATCAGGAACAGGGGAGACCAAATCCGCGCTAGAACAAGTGAGACAAGACCAGATCGGGAACGGTTGAGTCCAAATCTGAGCTGAAATAGGTGGATGAAGAGAGAGAAATCTAGCTAGACAGTAAAAGAGAGAAACAGACAATGAGATCGTGAGACAAGGAGACAGGTGAGACCGTGAGATGGTGAAAGCGAGGGTTGTGTGAAACAACATAGAGAAGAAATTCGACGAAGCATAAAAAAAAACTCAACGTATTTCTAGATTTCTTCAAGAGAGGTTAGAGAGCGTTGCGGTGACCTTATAAATGGCAGTGGAGCAGCCTTTCAATTCAACAGAGGCAGGACAAGTTAGAAGAAGGGTAGACACAGTAAGTGACACTCTTTGTATTGTACTTGCTTAGTAATTACAATAGTGAAAGGAGCAGAGGATTAAGACATCCATTGTAACTGGAATTCTCAAGTATAGTGGACAGTCTCGGTAAGGGAGAGTCCCTACCACCGTGGATGTACGTCACGTTGACGGAACCACTTAAATCTTGTGTGTCCTTAATTTACTTTACATTCTATGCTTTGAATTGAGTTGTGAATGCAGCTAAAGTATCAGCTAACCCATAACCTAATGAAGACCTAAACAAGAACATCCGAATTGTCTATTAGGCAAGGTGTCTGAAAGGTGACTTTGGGGACTATTGTGATTAGTAGGTAGCAATAAATCTACCTTAGTTAAGTCTGAGAAAGAGTTCACTTTTAAGAAGAGGTTGAAGTTGTTCACTTACTGGCGAATTACAAATTGTGGTGATACCAATTCACCCCCCCTCTCAGTATCACAAAATAGTAGATCCTAGGGAGAAGTCAGGAACTTCAAAGGCTAATTTAGATGGGAAAAAGAAGGGTGAAGTGGTTAGGCAACTTTATGAGAAAGCTAGACTTAACATTGAGAGAAAAACTAAACAATATGAAACACAAGCCAACAAAGGTTGTAGGCATATCACTTTTGAACCTGGTGATTGGGTTTGGGTACATTTGCGAAAGGATAGATTTCCTATGCAAAGGAAGTCAAAGTTGCAACCAAGGGGAGATGGTCCTTTTCAAGTGGTGGCAAGAGTCAATGATAATGCATATAAACATGACTTGCCAGATGAGTATAATGTGAGTGCAACATTTAATGTTTCTGACCTTTCTCCTTTTCTCCTTGATGATGTAGGTGCTGATTTGAGGACAAATCATTTTGAGGAGAGAGGGAATGATGAAAGCCATATTGTACCAACTCAAATCAACAAGGGAGTTGATACTTTGTAAAACCTTAGAGGACCAATGACAAGGGCAAGGTCAAAGAAAATAAAGGAAGCTCTCAACAACTTGTTATATGACATTTACTATCAAGAAGTTGCTAGGTATGAGTTAAGGATGATGGAGGCTTCACCAGGGCTTGCAAATGTGTCATTTGTGGAGGAATTTGAGAACCATGGCCTTGGGAAGGAAGTTGGATTTGGGAGCCCATGTTTGGGCATTTAAATGGATTATTTTCATGGGATATATTATTATGTAGTGGGTTGAACGAATTTCAGCATCTTATGGGTTTTTATTATTAGTTAGTAGGTTGGACAAATTTCCTTAATAAGCTCATCTTATTAGCTAGGGTTTTGGGGTTTAGCATATAAAAAAGGCAAAAAGGGTGGCTGGAGGAGGAAGACCCATTTTTCATGAGTGTATGAGCTATTTCTCTGGTTCTTTGAGAACTAATTCTGAACTTTCATACTTAAGTGTGTTGGTTCAATAGACTTATCTTCTTTAACATTGTTGTTATTAGGAATGGCGTCTAAATCTTATAGTTCTAGTTCTTGGTTGTTTATAATCATTAGGTCAGAACTCCAAATCCCTTAATCTTTGTTAAAATGATCCTATACCAACATTGGTGTTGGGTTCCGTTTACATATAATTGGAGTTTGTATCACAGCGCATGCAAACAACATTAGCAGTGCGCATAGACAATAGCAACACCACGGGCAGACAATAGAAGCAATGCGTACAAACAGCAGTAGCAACGTATGGGAACAACATTAGCAGAGTGCACGAACAGTAGCAATAGCACATGCAGACAACATTAGCAGCATGCACAAACAGCAATAGCACCACACGTGGATAGCAGAAGTAATGCACACGAACAACAGCGGCATTGTGTGTAGACAACATTAGTAGCACGCACGAACAACAATAGCAGCGCATGCAAACAACATTAGCAGCACACACAAACAGTAGTGGCACCACACATAGATAGTAGGAGCAGTGCACACAAATAGCAATGGTAGTGCATACAAATAACATTAACAGCATACGCAGACAGCAACAGTAACACATACATATTGACTGATCGTTTCCAAAAAAGTTTTCACTATAAACTCATGATAAACTGGCTGAATAAGGGTAGGATACCCTTAGAATGATTGGGAGATCAACTCCTTGATCGGGAGATCGTTGTAAATGGTTAATGAGTAGTCCTTCCACAAGTGGTGAAGAAGTGATCCTTCCACAACATTATTGTATCCTTTGATAGGAAGAGTAGATTGTGTAATTTATGAGGGTTCTTATCACACCGTGAACGTAACTCACACATTGTGGGTAAACCATGTAAAAATTGTTGTGTGTGCTTGGGTGCTTGCACATTAATTTATATTCGTACAATTGTACTCACATAAAGAAGAAAAATAAAAAATTGGATCATTTACTCTAACAGGTTGTAGAGGTTAAATCTAGATCGATTTGTAAAATTGGTATATCTTACATTAATTCACCCCCTTCTCAGTATGAGACCTAAAACGGTTCCTATCACTCTTAAACAAGAATCTGCTAGTATTAAGTATTTGAGTTTATGCTTATTGAAAATGTAAACATTAAGGAAATGAGAAAGAATAATGAGAATAGTCAAAATAAACTTAATCACTTCGAATGTACACCTACTCCAACTCAGTTAAGTTTCAAATCTAGTTTATATAGATAAAAGCCATAATTTTGTTAAGCCTTAAAGAAATAGTTATATTATTATAATAGGAAGTCACATACACTGTAAAATACCATACATTGCTTTGAGATGGTGATGTTTACCAAGAACTCTATCCATCTACTAAAGAGTAGCATAATGTTTTTACCAGAGTTCTTAGTGACTTTTAAACTCTACCTTGGTTTAAACTATTTGATCAGAAGTATTAGAGTTGCAGTCACCTTATAGCTTAGTAGGCCCCTTACATTTGTGATCTAAATGTGCATCACTTGATGTATAAAGGCCAAAACTTCTCTTATGTGAGGGATAGATTGAAAGTTTACTCATTAACCTAACTACTTTTTAATCAAACTTGAAATCTTTAAAATTTAACAAATTTAGGCTTATGTCTTCTCTTGAAATTGCAAACTAAACTTCCATTGTCCTTAAGGACTTGTAACAACACTACTAACTTTTACTATTTTAGTTCCAACTTGCTCTAAGTAATTATATTTATAGAATGACTAAATGAGAAAGGAAAAGGGAAAAAGTTTAAAAAGCGAAGGAACAAGTCTTAAGATTAAGGGTGTTTAACCCAAGAAAAGAATTAACCAAATAGGTATAAAAAAACTAGGAAGGTAGTTGTTCCACTCCTCTTTTATTACTCTCAACTTTGCTTTCCTTCCACAATGATACCTCTAATCTCTTTTTCAACTCATTAGCAACAGAAATTACGTAGAGATATAAAGGGTTTGGATCTACTCTACTTAGGTAAAAACCTTTGATCTTTGTTTGCTTTTATGAAATAAAGAAGGAAAAGGCATATAAAGAGTTTGAATCTACTCTACTTAGGTTGTTGTTCCTACAGCCTTATATGGGTTGTAATAAAGCCACATGAAAGGGTAAGAATGTAAATCCACATGGAAGGGCAAGAACGTAAATCCGTATGGAGGGGCAAGAACGTAAATCCGTATGGAGGGGTAAGAACGTAAATCCGTCACATAAGCCTTGGAGGGGTAAGAACATAAATCCACCGCATAAGCCTTATTAGGGTTTCATGGAAGAGAGTATATAAATACCTTGGAAGACAAAACTAGGGTAAGGCCAACATAATTGAATACACGGCAAAAATAGAGAAAAGAAGAAGTGGACAATGAAGTGAAACAAAAAAAAAAAAACACCACCTACAAAAGAGAGAGAAAACCCAACCTTGGGAGAGAGAGAAAGTGGTGAACGGCCGAAGAGGGGTTGAACAGCAGGCCAAAGAATAGCCACCACTGGCCGGAGGAGAAAACCAGCATGGCAAAATAGGGGAAGAGAGAGAAATCCGGCGGTAAGAGAGAGAATCTGGCTGGATAGCAAGAGAGAGAGAAATGGACAACACAGCAAGAGAGAGAGAGAAAGCACGACACGGCAAGAGAGAGAAACGGGTCAACACAGTTGAACGGTGAGAGAGAAAGCACAACACGACAAGAGAGAGAAACGGGTCGACAACAAAACAGAGAAACAGGTCAATAGCAAAACAGTGTGGACGGTGAGAGAGATCCGGCTGGACGAAGAGAGAGAGACCGTTGGTAGAACACAAGAGAAAGAGAGAAAAATTGAGATAGCCGTTGGAAGAGAGAGAAAAGAGGTATACGACCAGAATAGAGGAGTCGACGGAAGGAGAGAAAAAGAAACCTGACAGCCAACCAAGAGAGCACGACAAAACACACCACCGGTGGAAGGAGAAAGAAACCCAACAGCCAAACAGGGACGGAGAGAAAAACCCGTTACGGCCAGAACAGAGGGGTGGACGGCCGATGAACAGTGACCGGCAGAAAAGAAAAAAAAAATTGATACGGCTAAAGAAGGTGTAAAACTGACAAGGGTAAACCAGAAACGTACGTGAGGTAAGCCGTGAGACAGTGAGATCGTGGGGCAAGGAGACGGATGAGACCGTGAGATGGTGAAAGCAGGAGTTGTGTGAGACAACATAGAGAAGAAATTCGGCGAAGCATCGGAAAAAACTCAACGTATTTCCAAATTTCTTCAAAAGAGGTTAGAAAGCATTGCGGTGAACTTTTAAACTACAGTGGAGCAGCCTTTCAATTCAACAGAGGCAAGACAAGTTAGAAGAAGGGTAGACACAGTAAGTGACACTCTTTGTATTGTACTTGCTTAGTATTTGCAATAGTGAAAGGAGCAGAGGATTAAGACATCCATTGTAACTAGTATTCTCAAGTATAATGGATAGTCTCGGTAAGGGAGAGTCCCTACCACCATGGATGTACGTCACGTTGATAAAACCACGTAAATCTTGTGTGTCCTTAATTTGCTTTACGTTCTGTGTTTTGAATTGAGTTGTGAACGCAGTTAAAGTATCAGTCAACCTATAACCTAACGAAGACCTAAACAAGAACATCTGAATTGTTTATTAGACAAGGTGTCTGAAAGGTGACTTTGGGGACTATTGTGATTAATAGGTAATAATAGATCTACCTTAGTCGTGTCTGAGAAAGAGTTCGCTTTTAAGAAGAGGTTGAAGTTGTTCACTTACCTGCGAATTGCGAATTATGGTGATACTGACTCATCCCCTTCTTAGTATCACAAACTAGTAGATCTTAGGGAAAAGTCGGGAACTTCATAGGTAGAGACACAAAATGAAATAAATGTTATTCTAAAGACAATGAGGTGGTTACATAATTTTTTAGAATTTTTTTAGTCACCAAGTTGGCTTTTTAAATAAATAAGAGGACAATGAATAAGGTTAAAATAGCTAGCTAAGCCAACATGGAAGTAAGTTTCTATTGCCTTTGTTTGTTGTGAAGTTTTTTGTTTCTTCTTGATATACTTAGAATACAAAGTTAATCTTTTCCAAAGAAATTTTATTCACTTATTTTTTATCACTTGAACCTACTTAACCCCACTTATTCCATCATTTTTTCTGTATAAAATCATTATATCATAATTGAATTGAAGTATTTCCTTCTTACAAAAAAAACTCCAAATCATCTAAATACTTATATAAAGGCTTTTCACCATTGACATGGGGGTTGGCAAAGCACTTCACTAATAACCCTCTTGGCTTTTGTAATTAAGGGTGGCTTTTCTCTTTGTCAAGAGTAATTGCTTTTTTCTTAGGGAGTGTAGCAACCACTTTTTTTTTCCTTAAAGGTGGCAACTTTCTTTCTAAAGGTAAGATTTTGGCTAGATTCTAAGGTGGACCCTTTGATGGTTATAACCATAAGATTGACAAGGAACTTTTTCCCTAATCTTTGTGATTTAAGTTGTTGTAATAGTCATTATGACTTTGGACAATTGAATTTAAAGGTTGATCGTATTGAAACCATTTTTCTAACTTGAAAAAAACTTTCATGGGAGCTTTCTTAACAGCTAGTGAAATGACAGCAAGTTTGACCAAAGAAGTGGATTCTTAGTAAATGAATAGTGAAGATTTCATGGAAGGTCAGTGAAGCAAAACTTTTTTTTTTAATCATGATTGGGTTGATGTTCAATATACTTGGTACAAAATAAAAAAAATTCATACTTTTAAAAGCCTAATTATTCAAATGCCTTTTGTTAGTTAATAACCAACACAAAGTTTCTCCTAAGGGAGTAAAGTGGTTATAAAAGAAAACAAAAACACTTCTAGATAAAGGACTGAAGTAAGACTTTTTTTTTATTATGAAAAAGAACACTTTGACTATTAGCAATCATATCTTCTAAAAGCAATCAAAGTAACTCTAGCTATCACTTTCCTTTCATAAAAGGAAAATTTTGGAATGTGCTATCTAAGTTTTTACCTTTTATAGTGCTTTTCACATTGTCAAATCTAAAATTTTACCTAATATATTACCCTTTTAAAACAAAAACCCCTTTTACTCTTCAAACTTATACATAGGTTGAAGCTTCTTTCACGGAATTAAGAATTGTAGAATGGGAACAAGAAAAGGAAGGGATTACATTAAGAAGTGGCTGTAAGGAAATGGCCTTGATGACCAACGTTTTGGTAATTGAATGTAACTCCCTATAGCTTTCTATGGTCTTAAAAGAAGTCTCAATTGTTTCTTTCATAATTAATAAGCCAAAATTAAGAAGTGTTGTTACTTGTTTAGAAAACATGCCTAAATAAAGAGTGCATCCAATACATAGATAGAGTATAAAAGCTAGTAACATATTTGATAAATAGGACAACATTGGAGATAGTGTCAAAATGTTTTAAATATTAGGAAGGAAGCCTACCTCAAGAAGAAACTTTAATTCCTTCATCTTTGAAGGTCCATTCACTAATTTAGTCCTTGCTAGTATTTTGTCTAGTTTCCTTAGATCCCTTTATAACAATTGTAACAATTGACACTTTTGTTCAACATCAATATGGTATATGCTTTCAATTCTTAACAAGGGGTTTACTACTTTTACATACTTGATTTTTGAATCATTATAGAGAAAAAGGCATTTTTAACTTTAGTTATCTATATGCTTCTTAGATATTATAAGTAGTTTAATTTTTGCCTTTAATGGTTCAATTATTTTGGTTAGAAAAGTTATATTCTAGTCATTAAATGTTCATTAAAAACAAGGTTCATGTCTAGAAACAAGTAATTGAGCCAATTTGGATACTTTTATAATAAGAGATATAATTTTGTAATTTTTTTATTAGTTGTTAAAGAGCAATTCCCAAATTCCTTTTTTAAGGACTAGTTGCTCTTAGCATAATATCCATTATTTCATCAAGCAACTCAAGAATCAACTAACTTTGATGACTTTTTTGGTTTGGCTTTCTTTTTATATTGACTGTATCTACTTCTATCTCTCTTTCTCTCAACTAGTAGGTTAATCAATATTTGTTATTCTACTTTAACCTTTAGTCCAATTCTTTTTTTTTTTTTATCTCAACTCTATTCCTTTATTATTATCTAAGTGAAAACTGTGATAGTAGGATTAATTCTTTAGTTGCATTCTTCAAAGACATCATCGTATATAAAGAAAAGTTAGTGAAATCTTTAATGAAAAAAGATCAATGATTTATTGTGACCAACCTAAAATGCCAATATATATTATGACCTTTATTCATATAATAAAGAAAGGCCAAATAAAGTCAATTGGTTGCTTCTTAGGATCAATTAATAAAAGAACATTATATTTATGTCAACAATTAATAAACATTTTGATTAATAGACATCATCATATCTTGCCAAAATTGAAAAAATCTTAAATATTCTTTATGTGGCAACCTTACATAAATTTGCAAATTAAAGATAATATAACAAAATATAATTATAATCAAAATTATATTTTATAAATTAATCAATATAGATTTAATTGTAATCATATAAGAATTCTATTTATTCATAACATCTTTCTTAATTACAATTAGACTTTTATAATTATAAAATTCACTAACAAAGGAAAATAAAAAGCAAAAATAGAAGAAAAATTATTTTCAAATTTTCCCTTTTAAAAAGGAAAAAAATAAAAGAAGAGTTCAAAAAAGAAGAAAAAAAATCTCAAATTCAATTTTTTTAAAGAGAAATGGAGAAAAAAAAAGGAAGCAAAAGGAAAAAAATTACTCTTAAATATCCTTAAAAAGAGAGAATAAAAAGAACTAATCTAAAATTTTTTATTTTTATTTTCATTAAAAAAGTAAAACGGTTGCTTTTAATTTTTTAAAAAGATTTAAAAGAAAAAATTCTTTGAAAACTAATTTAATTTACCTAACTTTTTTTTTAAATATAAATTAACTACAAAAGTAAACCTAGCTTAAATTAGATTTAATTTATTTAAATATTTTTAATTAGATATTCAAAATCTACGTAATAAAAGAATAGGAATGAAAAACTCTAATTTATTACTCTATTAAATAAGAATCTACTTATTACTTTTTTAACTTTTTTAAATTCTATTTTTATCTTTAATGAGAAAACAATATTCAAAAATTCATACAATGACATAATCTATTTTTGAGTTATCCTATAATAATATAATCGATTGAATATAATATGTATAATCTCATTTATTACCCTTTTAAATGAAAAAACTACTTATAGAAAGAGAAATTTGAAAATAGTATTATTTCATTTTAAAAAAAATTAGAAAAGTCTACTTTTTTCTTAATTTTTTAATAAAAATAATATATATAAGTAAGCTTTATTTCTTTTTAAAGAAATAGTAGGTAAATTTAGGAGGATTTATAATTCTTAAAACCTCTTTTTTGTTTTCCTTAATAAGAAAGAAAAAGATATTTAAAAATTTCTACAATAATATGATTAGTTAAACATAATGAGTATAATAAAATTGGTATAATTTCATTAATAATCTCTCAAATAGAAATATGTTTTTTTAAAATCATATTTTTTGAACTTATTTTTTAAAATAAGAATATAATTAAGTTCTTTTTAACTTATTTTATTTCAAGCAATATAAACAAAAACTTATTTATATCCCTATTAACATATTCTTATTTCATTACACCTAATAAAAAATAACATGTTATAGTGTATAAAAAAAGGGTAATTTTAATTACATTTATTTCATTATATGTTCTAGAAATTTAATTTTTTCTAACTATCAATTTAAAGGATATTATGTGTTTTTAAATTTATATTTTTTGAGACTTTAATTTAAAATTTTTAAAAATAAATTAGTGTTTTTATCCAAATGTTCTTTATTTACTCATTTTAATGTTATTATTTTGTAGTAAAAGGTAAAATAAACTAACATTAGAAGGATAATACATTGTTTGTCAAGTATTGCAATGATGTTATTTCTAATATGTTTAATTAGTTAGAATTTTAAATTTTTATAGAAATTACTTCTGTTAAGGATAGATATTAGTTTTAATATATAATAGAATAATCAAATTTTATATTAAGATATAAATAAATTTTTATTAGTATTTTCTAACAAAATATCACAAACTTATGCATTATGCAAGTTTAATATAATTGTTGAATTTGAGAACAAATTGATAAAACACTTATATGATGAAGTTTCCAACTTCTCCCTAAGATCTACTAATTTGTGATACTGAGAGGGGGTGAATTAGTATCACTACAATTCGCAATTTGCAGGTAAGTGAACAATTTCAATCTATTCTTAAAAGCAAACTCTTTCTCAGACTCGACTAAGGTGGATCTATTGCTACCTACTAATCATAATAGTCCCCAATATCACCTTTCAGACACCTTGCCTAACAGACAATACGGATGTTTTTATTTAGGTCTTCGTTAGGTTATGAGTTGGTTGATACTTTAGCTACGTTCACAACTCAATTCAAAACACAGAACGTAAAGCAAATTAAAGACACACGAAATTTACGTGGTTCTGTCAACGTGACGTACATCCACGGTGGTAGGGACTCTCCCTCTACCAAGACTATCCACTATACTTGTGAATACAGGTTACAATATATGTCTTAAATCTCTACTCCTTTCACTATTGCAATTACTAAGCAAGTACAATACAAAAAGTGTCACTTACTGTGTCTACCCTTCTTTTATCTTGTCTTGCCTCTGTTGAATTGAAAGGCTGCTCCACTGCCGCTTAGAAGTTCATTGCAACACTCTCTAACCTCTCTTGAAGAAGTCTAGAAATACGTTGAGTTCAATGTTTTGCTGAATTCCTTCTCTACGTTGTATCACACAATTCCTACTTTCACCGTCTTATGGTCTCACCCGTCTCTTTGTCTTACGATCTCACTGTCTCACAGCTCGCTTGTCCATTTCTCTCTCTCTTGCTGTCTAGCAGGATTTCTCTCACCGTCCTGCCAGATTTCTCTCTCTTACAGGATTTCACTTTTTCGTTCACCGTCGGGTTTCTTTCTCTTCCCGCCGGTCTGCTTCGATTTGGCCGTTGGGTTTCTCTCTCTTCCCGATCTGGCCGTATAGGTCTTTGCCGTCCACCCACCTTCAGCCATCCAGCCATGTCGGGTTTCTCACTCCAATGGACTGGTTTTTCACTCTCTCGTCACCTACCTCAACCGTCTTTTGGTCGTCTTACGTTTAACGTTCAGCCTCCCTTCGGCCGCCTCCTTCTCTCTCAATGTATTTGCCATTTTTGCTCGATTTTCCGACCATCGATGGCTGCGTTTTCTTCTCCTTCCCATCGACAACTGCTCAATTGTTTCGATCGTCCACCTTTGTTCTTCGTTCAGCCTGGGTGTCCACCATCTCTTTCCTTCCCGTCGATGGCTACCATTTTCTCTCTCTCTTCCAAGTGTTTGATGGTTTCTCTCTCTAGGGTTTGCCCTACTAGATACACTGTTCAATTTCCGACGACACTGTTCAATTCCGACAATACTGTTTAATTCCGACGAAACTGTTCACTACGACTACTCTTTTTTTTTGCAGGTGGTGTTCTTCTATGTAGGGTTTGGTGTTCTCTTTAGTTGGTCGATTGTCTAGGTTTTGCTGAATGCTCAATATTGCCGACACCTTTTTTTTTTGTCGTGTATTCAATTGTGTTGGCCTTTCTTATCTCCTTGGTTGAACGGTTTCTGTTGTGTTTTCCGAACTCACTTTTTCTGTTTATGTTGTTCACCCTCTCTTCTTGCCGTGTATGCAATTGTGTTGGTCTTCCCATTTATCTCAAACTGCCTTAACTCCTCTGGGGTTGAGTCTTTACCTTCTTTCGGATCCACAAAACCCTCCTGTACGCATTTCACCACGTTTATGCCCATGGTTGCAAATACCACTTACATTCTCGCTTTCCACATATGGTAGTTCGTTCCGTTGAAGATTGGAACCTTCTTGCTGTAAGTGATGCTGGTGTTATTACTGGCTTCCATTTCTCAGTATGCTGAACAAGTCAAACTTCTAGATCCCTTCAAATTAATACACCAAACTGTTAAATTTCAAACTGGTGAACCAGTGCTCTAATACTAATTGAAGTTCCCCCCTCTTAGTATCACAAACTAGTAGATCCTAGAGAGAAGTCGGAAACTTCATATGATGATATTTATTTAATTTTATAAATATTTAAATATTTAATTTATATTTTAATTTTTCAAGTAAACTTTATAATTGCAATATTTCACACTAAAATTTTTAATTTTAAATTTTTTTAATATTTTAATAAAATTTAAATTTGAACATACATCTAATTTATTAAATTTATTTAATTATTGTTTAAAACACATTGCAGTTTATCTTATACATATTAACAATTTTTTTATACATATTTAAAAGTCGCACAACTTAAATAATCATAATAAAGAAAAATAAAAACTTAAAAAAATAATTTGTCAAAAAATAATCTTAAATTTCTCTTTTTATTTTTTTAGAGAGAGAAAAAAAAATTTCTAACCTTACCCTTTTTTCAACAAAAATCCATAATTTAAGTTTTTTATTTTTTATTTTTAAAAAATTACTCTAATTTTTATTTTTCAGTTTTTCAAATAATCAAATTTTAATTTTTTATTTAAATAAAATGTAAATAAAAATATATTTTAAATAATTTTGTACATTGTATTAGTTTAATATTAATTATTATTATTTAAAAAACAAAATAAGTCTCTTGAATAATTTGAAGCGAAACACGGTTGAATAAATAGTGTGCAAACAGTAAGTTGACACGTAGCAAACCAATCAAGATACCAATACTTAGCCGATATAAGCCCGACCCAGAATAACATTTTACTTTGTGGCAACAGCTGCAGCCGCCGCCGCCACCTCTTTCTTGTCCTCCGCCTTCCCCCTCTTCCGTTTCCTCGATAAATCTGAACAGATCCGCTCCCTTACCCGCGCCGGACCGCCACGCAGCCCAGCATCCTCTGGTCGCCGCTGCTCTGTGATTGGTTGGCCTAAGCCCCAATCTGCTTCGCCAAACCAAGCCCTTTTCTCGACGTCCTCATCACTGTTCAAGCCACGGACTTTGATCAACGTTGTAATTTCGATCGATCCAATTATCTGCTCATAATTTGGTTTTATTTTTGTTTGCCTGGCTTGTTGGCTATTTCCTTGATAAAAAGAAGAAGGAAGGAAATATGGGAGAAAGGAAAGTATTAAACAAGTATTATCCACCGGACTTCGACCCATCGAAGCTGCCTCGGCTCCGGAGGGACAGGAATCAACAGATTAAGGTCCGCATGATGCTCCCTATGAGCATACGTTGCAGCACTTGTGGCAATTACATTTACAAAGGCACCAAATTCAATTCCCGCAAAGAAGATGTTATTGGCGAGGTATATGTATACCTATACGCACATACACATACACAAATATATCACTGAAAGTCTGTATTTTCAACAGTCTCTGGGTTACATTCAACATTTGATGGGCCATCGTTGTTTTTCCTATC
Organism: Ceriops tagal; assembly: GCA_021533255.1. Classification (NCBI taxonomy): domain Eukaryota; kingdom Viridiplantae; phylum Streptophyta; class Magnoliopsida; order Malpighiales; family Rhizophoraceae; genus Ceriops; species Ceriops tagal. The sequence goes on along the minus strand of CM038609.1, from coordinate 6,241,744 downwards.
GTCGTTGCCCGTGCTGCTTGCTACTGTTTGTTACAGTAAACCCTAGAAATGAATTTTACGTGTATGAGGGCAGTATGTCTTCAATGACCAATTTGCTGCACTATAATGACCTCTTTTCCTTTTTCGTGCTGGAGCTAGGAAGGGGCTAATTGGTTTTTATGCATATATATATGTATATATTTTGTTTGGCCAATCATGGGAAATTGATATTTTGGGAGAGATGGAACTTTCTTAACACTTTTGTGTGGGATTTATTTTTTTATTGGTCCCAATATAACGGCCAGAGAAATTATGATTAACTTGACATCAATATTTGGATTAGATGTTTTGCACTTATAATAAAGAATGAGGGGGAGAGTTCTTCATCATTATATGCTTGTAACCACCAATTCACCAACTATTTCTGTGTTTTGTTTTCTTCTATTAATTATAACTACAGACATACTTGGGAATTCAAATATTCAGATTCTACTTCAAATGTACCAAGTGTGCTGCCGAGGTTACAATTAAGACAGATCCACAAAACTCTGATTATGTTGTTGAAAGTGGTGCTACCCGAAATTTTGAGCCTTGGCGTGCGGAGGATGAGGTCTGGTCCAACCTTTGCTTCTCTCTCTAGTTGCCTTAGGAGTACTTTATAATTTATACGCGTATATTTCAATGCTTCTTTTTACAGGAAGTAGAGAAGACGAAACGTAAAAGAGAAACCGAAGAGATGGGTGATGCAATGAAAGCTTTGGAGAATAGAACTCTGGATTCAAAAAGAGAGATGGATATTCTCGCTGCCCTTGATGAAATGAAGTCTATGAAGGTACTGTTGACTTTTGTTTCTATCTATCTATCCAATTTCTGATGTTATGCTAATACGTCTATGAAGCCAAGAGATAAGAAGAATAAGTGAGTAGTCTCCACATTCCATTTTCTATTTCCTTAATGTCAAATTTATCTCTGTTCATTCTAATATTGTTTTGTGCAGTCTAGACATGCAACTGTGAGTGTAGATGCAATGCTTGAGGCCTTGCAGCACACAGCAGCAGAAAAGGTAATTTACTTCTCTTGTGCCAATTTATACTTGTTCCTTTATACCCTTGTTACTTTCAAATTTGGGAATACTACTTGTGTGTTCTAATTCATATGCCAACAGGAGAAGAAGTTGGAAGAGGAAGATGAAGCTCTTATAAAGTCTATCTTCCAGGCTAGTGTTTCATTCTCTTTTCGCTAGTTTTTTTTTTTTTCAATTGTTTTATCCCTTCTTTACCTTTCCATTGCAAATTATTGTGCTTATCTTGTTTTGCTTTGCATATTATCTGTAAAACAGAGGCCAAAAGAAATTATTCGCAGGATTTCTGATGAAGAGTCTGATGATGGAGAAGATTTGACTCTATCCAGTAGCACTGGTGGCGTGTCATGTGAGAAGTCAAAGGTATGAAATTGATGTGACTGTAGTGTCTTTTTTATTGTTTGGAGGACATAAATTTACCTTTACACCATTTAAAATTGAGTTATGTTGTTTTTCCTCTACAATTGCTTATCAATTTCTTTTTGAATAAATTAACATCTCTGGGGGAAAATATGTTTCTTTTTGTAAATCTACAGTCCTATTACTGATTTTGTGTCCATGATAAGAAGCATATTTTTCTTGTTTTATTTGAGTCTAAGTGTTCTGTGGAGATGAAAAGTGCCCTTTTGGCAGTGTAGTGCTCCGATGTGGCAATGAGCTTGGCATGGTGCTGTAATCATGTCATTTGTTTGAAATTCGAATGATCTGTCATAAATTTCATTTACTTTTTGAAGAATTATCCTCTACAGTGTCATTTTTGTTGATATGAATTATGTGAGATGGGCTGTTGACTGCTTTTGGGATGATTTTCCTTGATTTATTTCAGTCCTTATATCCAGCACACTACGAGCATTCACAACACCTTACCATCTTCAAGCTTTGTAATTTTCCATTGCATAACTAAATTAACATCAATATATTCTATTATCTGCTACTTGAAAGCCATCAATATATTCTAATGTCTGCTAATTGAAAGCCAAAGTGCAATTTGAAGAAATAAAAGAGCAGGAGTAAGCATGACTGATCCAATTGACTTTTTTGTCATAATAAAAGTCTTATCTGTTTTTTCTTTTTATTTTTTGTCCTTATAAGCATGGTTCAACTTCTTCTCAGAATGAATTCTTTTCTTAATGTTTTTGCAATAATAGCACCCACCTCAGTTCTTTTACTTTTCTGCAGACCTTGTGTGATTTATTAGTGTCATAATTTTCTATTTTAGGGTTATGTAATACAATGAGGTAGAAATTTGATCACTTCTTAAACAAAGTTCTGCTGTTGCCTGCCTGAATGCAGAAGAGCAAGGCTTCTGATGAACTTCTAAACAAGCTCACAGATTCATCAACAAAAGCCAACGATCCAAGTAGTTTAAGCATCAGAGGTATGTCTGATTTTGTTTTTTTCTCTCTCTCTCTCCCCCTGCAACCATACTCAGTCATGAAAAGGAGGCCACTGCCATCTTTCTTTGTTTAAATAGAAATACGATAGACCACAAAGTAGAAGCATAGGTAGACATGATTATTGAAGCCCAATGCAAGATTTAGCTGTGCTTGTGTTGATATATTTGTCTCATTTATTAGCTAAAACCAAGTTAAAAGTTCCTAGCTGATCCTATGTGCCCTTTTTATAGATTTGCAGAAAACTGTATTCCCAATTATTTTCTGCACATGACTTTTGGAACAGCCGCCCCCCCCCCCCCCCCAAAAAAAAAAAAGAAACTACCCCTGTTCAAGCTCATATGATGTCCTGCCTAAAACATTTTACATCTCTAGGTTAATGATACTTGTCTTTCATAACTACTGTAAAATCCACCAATTCCTTGAATGACCCATGTTTAGCCATTGTTCTCATCTGATCTTTCAGAATCTTTGACCTTTTTTTTTTTTGTTTATATTCTAATGACCATGTCAATCCTTTCATTTCATATTTCACACCATTCCATGGAAATTCTTCTGTCCATTTAGGGTCTTGTAACCAAGCTTTGGTAGTCATGTTCTCTGTGAAATGTTAACTTGCCATATATTCAAGTGGCCAAACATGTCCAACCCTTCTGGATTAGCTGCTTTAAGTCGACCTATTCCTTACAATGTGAAATTCACTGCCTACTTCTAACCATCATCTAGGCATCCCTGTAGCCCAACTCCTAACTCCTAACCAAGCACTTATTTTCTATATTAGATTCTGAATAGATACATGCTGCAAGTAGGGGATGCACCAATGATATGTATCCTTTGTAGATCAGTTTTATGGGAAATGTCTAGGTCTGTAACCATCCAAATCTACAGGAGAATTGCAGTCCATGACTTTTAAGTGAGGCATTTCCATAGTTTGGTTAAGCTAATGTCATTGTTTGAGAGCATGGAAGTTTAAATTGGATGGCCTCAAGTATACTGCCCACTGCTCCAAAAAAGAGTTTTACAACCCACTTGTACTTGTCCCGGTCATGCATACATAAAATATTCTTGATGCTATCCTTGTTACATTCCTAATTCTGTCACTTTCATCAATTATCCATGCATGAATCCTTTCTTCAAAAGGGAATGCATCTATAAGTGATAGAATCTAGATGTGAATTATTTATTTATTTATTTATTTATTGTAATTCAGAGGTACCTAACCCCACCCAAAAAAACAATAAATAATATCAGAATCTTTAAATGTATGCATGATGCATATGAAAGCAAGAATATCATGTGTCATCAAGTGTGCACAGAACTTTACAAAAAAGCTAAACTGTCCATTTTTGCTAGTGCCGAGCTGCCAGATGCAGATCTGGTCTATTTAAGTCCACAAGTTTTCTACAAAATAATATTTGTGCTGTAGAATTCATAGAACTGATGTGAAAAATCCTGAGAAACCACATATCGTTTGATTCTTAACAGAAAATTCTAATGGTTTGGATAGTCAGAATGATGCTAAGTCCAATTTTAGAGCTCCATATGTCAAGATTTCTGTCATTAAAAAACAAAATGCTTCTGCAAATGGTAACAACCCGGCTGTAGCAGAAGAGCATGGACCAGTGGACACAAGCAAAACAAATGATGCAAGTAGCAGCGCACTTCAATCACTATGTCAGAATTATGATAGCGATGAATGACAACAGTTGATAATTGTATCATACAGCAGCTATGTTTTCATTCCTTTGATATTGTGTCTTATGCGTGAATCTAGCATGGGAGATTGTCTGAATGTTGATGGGAGGCGAAGTAAAAGTAAGTAAATTGCTTTCAAGTCAACAATCTCTTGATGAAGTGAGATATCTGTTTTTCGCGGTTCTTTGCAAAGCATCAGTTAAGCCAATTCTTTTTGGTGCCATGCCAGCAAGCTAGAATCCGCCATTGAGGTTTCTGATCTGTGTAGCTGGCATGGTGACTGGAAGGCATCAACCACCTTTTGTGCTAATAAACCAGAAAGTTCAAGGGGATTCGAGCTGTGATGTCCAATAACTACCCAGAAATATGATGTACAAGGAAGATTTAAGCAAGTAGTTGAATCGTCATTGCCAATTGTGAAGGGCAAGTTTTATATTCAAGTGGAAAAGTAAAGCGTTCATTTACCAATTTTCTCCAGCCAAGCTTGTTTAGTTTTAGATCACTTAAGGTATTTGGCAATTTTTTTTTTTTTAATGTGGTAGATTCACAAAAATGAAGGATCGAATTTTAAATTTGAAATTAATAATTTAGGTGACTTTACTATTATATCTCTTAAAGAATAGCCTATTTGGCTATTTTTAAGTCGTTTTATGTGACAATCATTGTTGTAGGCATGATATTTCTTATCGTGTATACAAATGTCGTAGGTTTAGCTTTAGTTCAACCTTCGGGTGGGGCTTGTTTGCGCGTGGTTGACCCGCCTGTCTACCATAAGAATCGACTGTAAGTAAGCTAAAGTAAAGAATAAAATTCAAACATTTATCATATCAGACTCCATCGGTTGCACTGATTCTGTCCTTCACTGGGTCTTATCCCACCAATGCCCTGACCTGAAGTGACACGAGTTGGAAAAGCATCCGCTAAAACACCAAATTGGGGGTTTGTTATCAAACCAGAGCATGGCATTTGAAAACGTTGGGTTAGGTTCCAAGACAGTTGTCAATGGTTGTACTGTAGATAGTAAAACAGTCTTATATCGCCTCTCTTTATTAGACTGTTTCTTTTCCACACCAAGACACCCCCGCCCTCGCGGCTGTTCTTAGTAAGAAAAATCTTCTCCTTCTGGATGACGAAAAGCAGGTGCAACTCGCCAGTTTAGGGTAGGGTCTAAATTCAAGTCAAAAGAAACTAAGGTTCTGTTTGTTTGCAGCAAAATATTTTTCCTCTTTCTTTCGCGTTTGGGATGATAGATGAAGAGAGAGAGATCTAAAGAGATAGAAGGGTCACCTTCGAGATGTTGTCGATCTCTCGAGTCACCAGTTCGCGGGTCGTTGGCTGATGTTGTACTCTTTTTATCATCAGCGACTTAATGACCTCTAAGGAAAACTACTTTTTTCCTCATTATTTTGTGTTTTTACTCTTTTAGTGTCCAAATCAGCTCTATCTGTGATGAACTGTCCTGAATATACGTTTATAGTTTGCTTCCTGCGAATGATTCACGTTGGGCTTTTTTTCTTTTTCTTTGTTTTTTTGTGAGTGTAATTGATGCTAGCCTTGTTCTCTCTCTCTCTCTCTCTCTCTCTCTCTCTCATAATTGAACAGTCAGAGCTTGAGAGTAAAAAGAAAGCAACAGGTAATGGATGGCCTTTTGTTTTTTTCTTCTTCTACGTACCTAATGCTCGTCATGCAAAATGGCAGCTGGAAAATTCTAGCGCTATAGCAACATTCTTTGTTTTGCCGTCACGAATAAGCTTTTTCGAGCTCATTGTTTTCTCGCCTGCTGTTGTTGCATGTACACCAACTCGGCAATTCTGTAAGCCAAATGCAGTTTTTTTTTTTTTTTTGTTTTATTTCGTGGGGGATCAAAGGTGGAGCGACGTCTCTAGATCGAAAAAAGCGTTGATGAACTTGAGAGCACCAAGAGTGTCGTTGACGGTAGGCAATCATTCTAGTGGATGATTGAGATGGGATTTTGCTCTTTTGTGCGTTATCATTTTAAGTTATGTCCCAATCAAATGTGTAAATTTCAGTTCTGCTTTCTCTCTTACACGTAATTGTGATCATTGGTGGTGCAATTGCAATTTTCCAAATATATTCACTAAAAACAAAAATATTTTCCACGTCCTTACCAAATAAATTATTTTTCAACAAAGAAACAGACCCTAAGCGACTCTTACACGTGGATGTGCAACAACAGACATATCCTCAATGAGAACTTCTGAGACGTACATCTATGTGTGAATCTCTTTGGATAAGACGGTCAATGGTTGTATAATACCTTGCTTGAATGTGCTCAGGCCCAGTTTCCGCCTAAAAATCCCAATAAGAGAGACACTTTTCGTGTGGTCTCCGTCTCTGTCAAAATCATTTCTCATATGCCATCAATCCCCAAATCCACCACCCCTGATAAATGCCTTCAAATGTTTATATGGCTCATAATTGACTAGTATCACCCTCTCTCTCTCTCTCTCTCTCTCTCTCTCTCTCTCTCTCTCTCTCTCTCTCTCTCTCTATATATATATATATATATAGTCATACACGAAGAAAAACAAATTGAAAGGGTTGACCCGCTCGATGACTAGGAAGAAGGATTGTGGGGTAAAAGCAAAATTTCCATGTATACTCCAAAGCAATCTCCCCGGATATACCGTTAGGATCAGGAATGGTATTAATACATCAAAGCAATGAAATACTTGTTTGAATGACAACTTCAACTAATACCCCCCAAAAGAAGCAACCTAAGAATGACCTCAGGCGGGACCAAACTCAAGCAAGAAGCTTCACCGTATCTTCGTATTCCTTGAGGAGAAATCTCCGAGTCTTCTTGTCTGTTTTTTCTCTTTCTTCTTCTTTTAATCCCGAAGCCTTTACGGCAAAAAGCACCTTTCTTTGGCATGGAGAAAAATCAACACGGGATCTCGCTAATGTTCTGCATCATCGTCTCCCTCTGCCTCGTATCCTTTGTTTCTTGTCTTATCGCCGAGGCCAAGAAAGCCAAGGTATACATATATTTTGAGACAAATAAACATCCCCATTTCTTCTTCTTTCTCTTTTGTTTACGCAAAATGTTCTGAAAGGTGGCCTTTTCGGGGTTCCTGGATGTAATTTTTGTAGAAGGAAGATGTCAAGCTCGACGGCAAACTGTGTTATGTGCCAGAAAGTGGTGCGTTTGCCTTTGGGATCGCAGCACTGATATGCCTGGTCATTTCTCAAGCCACTGGCAGCTTGCTTATCTGCATCAGTTTTCGCTCCAGAGACAGCAGGCATGGTAGCGGCGGTAAAAGACCTGGGATTGCCATTACAGTAGGATTCTTTTCCTGGTGGGTCATCAATCAAAATCTCTTTCAATATTTTTGGATATGTTAATTGTTGTTGCTACAATGCTTTCAATTGAAACTCACTCGTCCTAAGCTACAGCAACGATAACAGTTGAACAGGTGCCCATTAATTAACCATCCTAGGATTCCGAACAATTGTGGCTCATCTCTGAATTTGAGGCGGTGACACACACACACAAACGAACAAGCAATGGCTTTTACCGTTTTATCTTTTTTAAATTACTACCTTTTATCTCAATGGGTAGGGCCTAAATTGAAATTAAAATTGGCATCAGTTAGACACGCAAAGTTAGGTTAGGTGGGACACAGATTGGCCCCCAAGTCGGCACTTAGAATAATCTTAGTAAGGAGGCACACGGTATGAACATGTGAAAAGCTGGAGATGCCCAAAGTTCTTCAAATCTTTGACTAAACTCAGCTTCAACGCCCCAGGAAGAAAAATAAGATATATCAAAAGGGTGACTTAGGCTTTTTAATTGATGTTTGTGGCAGGATCAGCTTTGGTTTAGCGCTAACTCTATTAAGCACAGCCACCAGTATGAGCAGAAGTCAAAACTACGGACAAGGATGGCTGGACCAGGAGTGCTATCTAGTAAAAAATGGCGTGTACGCTGGGTCAGGGGTCCTGGTCTTGGTCACCATAGCTGCAACGCTTGGCGCAAGCGTCTGGACCACCAAAGAGACGCAAACAACGCACGGATAGGAGAGAAATACTACACAAAAAATTTTGTGCACATGAAATGGAGCAAAGTCTTAACGTCTTGAGAATTCACCATATCATTTATTGCCTACACCAATTACAGAAAAGTGGCAGAAGCCATCAGGAAGAGGATGTTATGGTATCTTTTAAACTGTTATAATACATTTTTAATGATCCACCTAACAATAAACAAATAAATAAATAAATATTATTTAATGTGACAGTTAAGTTATCATTATTTGTTGTTGATAATAATTAAATTAGACCAATTGAACATTTTATTTTAGAAATATCAAATGATTTATCTTCATGAGAAAAAGTTTATAAAGAGGATTTTGAATTATTAATGTTATACTAAATAGACTACAAAACTACTTCAAATTCCTTTTTATAGTTATATGGCTAAATTAATTTATCATTTATAGTCTTTTATATCTTTTTCATTTAATATCAAAATATAAATTTTCAGTTACGTTAGTTACAATTAAGGTATTGTAATGTTATTAAAAGTTTGTTTGATGTGATTTCTCCTTCTGATGAATGGGCCGGGCCCCTTAGGGAAATTTGGGTCTTCCGTATGCCATAATATTATTGATTTGGGTTTAATTTCATCAGGTCACGTGTCGTGGCAGTAGCTTGTCTTCGGCCTATAATTAATTCAAGTCTAATTATTTTAATAAAACATCATTGACTTCTTTGTGTACGACCTGCTTTGATTGTACTATTATGTCCAACTTTCTATGGCACCTGCATGCTTTGTTAGAATTTTTTTTAATTAGTAATATTAAAATATTTTTAAATAATATTTTTATTAAAATTTTGATTATAATGTGATTTGATTAATAAAAAATAATTTTGTATATTATTATATTATTAAGAACTATAATTTTAAATTTAATTCGGATATCATTAATCAGATTTGATTTAAACTATACTTATATAAATAGTCTCTTTTTTATGCACGTGAAAATTGTATGTAAAAATGTGTAATCATAATAACAATCAAGAGAGAAAAATTAATTATTAGAATAAAATAAATTTTCTAGATACACCAATAATTTTATTTTTTATAATACATATATGTTATTTATAGTATTATTTATTATAAATACATGCAATTTCAACGTTCAAAAGATTAACATTCAACAATAATATTCTTATTAAAAAATTTAATAAATAATATCACCTATAATTTTAAAAATTAAATATCTTTTGTATATAATAAAAAATACATTTACTTAATTTATGAACGTAATTGAGTTTTTAGTTTATCCTTAAAAAGTTGTTCTTTAAGTAAAAAATTTATTCAATTCCTTACTCGGAGAAGTTTTGGATGATTAGATTGATTAAAAAAAAGATTTAAAGGGAACTTTTTGTGGTTTAATCGAGCACGACAAAAGGAATTTGATTCCTTGAATAACAAAGCAACTTTGAACGAAGAATAGGCAACATAAAAAAAAAAAAATCTTGTAAAGCTCTCATTTAACACATGACTAAGAAATTTTTCCTTAGTATTAAAGAAGACTAACACCTAAGGAATTATAAATTTTAGTACTTAGGGAAAGAATGGGATAGTTCACTTAAGGAATTATTAAATTCATAATTTATAGGTTAAAAGATAGTCACAAAAGTTATAACAAAATTTATGATTATGAAATTTATTTGATTACAAGTTATGTAAGAACGCATTATTGAAATAATTAATTTTACAACAAAACTTAAAATCTCAAGATTTATTATAAACGACCTTTTTATAATGAAGTTCATTTTGAATTTACTATCTCTTGAACATAGGACATTTCAAAATTATTATAATAATATAAAAGAAAAAAAATTAAGTAAATCATTTTATTAATTTCATAGAAAAGAAAGTTGAGAAATAAATAAAAGTGAAAGTTAACTAATTTAAAAAGAGAAAGAGATTACTTATACTCCTTGTGTTAAAAGTCGAAAAGAAAGAATAAAAAAGGGCAATAATTGTTATTTCTATTAAAAAAAAGTTAGGCATTATTAGAAAAATTACCCAAAACATAATAATTGGTTTGCAAAAGAAATATAAATTAAATACTTTGTATGTTTTAAATTAAATTTAATTAAAATTTCTTATAATACTTGATAATTTGATTTTAGTGCTATTATTTATACATTCATAATAATACAATAATTTATTATTATTTGATTATTTTAGTTGATATAAGAATATAAACATATTTTGGAATATATTTTTATTATATTATATATTAACTGAAATATAATAAACCTTATAAAAACCTTTACTTATTATGCATAATAATATTGGAATTAAGTATAACATAATAAATGAAAATTTTGCTTACTTGTGACATAAATATTTAGTTCGTTTATAAAAAAATTAGTGAGATTGGTTAATAATAAGATTTTTTTCAAATATAAATTTGTTAATCTCATAATATGTATGGATTGCATTAACTATAAGCAAACCAAATATATTAGAAATAAGTTATAAGAAAAACCCAACTTTTTGAAATTATATACATTGATGTTTGTAAACTTTTTTGACATTTTAGCTCTTAATGAAGAGTTATCTTTTATCACCTTCATATATGTTTTTTCACGTTATACTTATGTTTATTTTCTTATGAAAAATCTTAATCATTAGATACCATTAAGATATATGATGAAGATTATAAGCAATTAGACAAAAGGTGAAATTATTGTAAGAATTGATAAAGATAATGAATATTATAGAAAATATAAGTATTGCGAGTATGTTTAAGTTCATTTGTGAAATTCCTTGAAAATTATAACATAAGTATACTATAAATTATGTCATACACACCTTAGTAAAAGGTGTAATTGAATATTAATGATTATAATTAAGAGTGTAATAAGTAAATCCTTTACACTTTAAAAAAATGTGGATGTTTACACTTAAAATTGTAAATTATTTGTTAAATAGGATTTCTAGAAAAATAGTTTAAAGTATTTTCATTAAATTATGGATAGGAAAGAAACCTAATTTAAGGTGCCTTAATGTTTAAAGTTACTTATCAAAAACAAGAATCTATATGAAAGGAAATTAGACTCCTAAATGATTAATGGTTACTTTATTAGTTACTTAAAAAAGCCTAAAAGGTATATAACTATAATATGAAAATTGTACAAATCAGTAATATAAAATTCATTAAAAATGGTAAAATTAATAGGAACAATTTTTTGGTTTACTATAATACTAAATGTTTCAAACAGTTGAAAAACATCTAAATAAAAAGATGCTCTTTAAAGTAATTAACTCACAACCGATTAATGTAAGTAAACCATAAGGAATAGCATTAGGAATATCTCAAAAGAAAGGAAATCAAATATTTTGAATAATTATATAATTTATTTATAAAAATCAAGATTTTAATATTAAAATTAATAATGATACAGTTTCATTTTCATAACTATAAAAGTATTAAAGATAATTATGATATGGACAATTTAGTACGAATTAGAGTTATACTAGATATATATGAAACCCTCTTTTCTTAATAAAAATATTAATGAGAAAATTTACGTGAATCAACTTAAAATTTTTTATAAAAAGGTAAAAATTAAATAGTATGTAAACTAAGAAAGTCAAAATATGGATTAAAACAAATTTTCTTACAATAATATATTAAGTTTAATGATATTACAAAAATTTTTGGCTTCAAGAAAAGACATCATTAAGAAAAGACAAATTTTCCCATGGTTGGCGTGTTCTCTGGTATTAGAGCCTAAGGGAGAAGAGTGAGTTGTATTAGATATTTATTCATCATCTATTCTGTCAGTTCAGATTTTCAAATGTTTTAAACATTGTCTTATTGTTACTAAGTGTTCTTGCTTTGAAGGGTTTGAGATTTTAAGTCATATGTGTTGAAGGCGTTTGTGTTCTCTGCTTTATCTCCTTGGATTGTAGGAAGCAATATATCATTGTTTTTAATCTTCAAAAAAATGAATCTAATTTTTTGCAGAACAACTTTCTATTCATCTTCTTCTACCTCTGAAAACTTTGCTTTTCTATCTTTTTCAATTTAGATTTATCTTCTATTTTAGATTTTAAAAAACTAAGGGTGGAAAACCTAATTCCTAAGGTCTTTATGATCGAAGGTATAATTTATGTTTGTTTGTTTATTTATGTCTTGATATTTTCACTTCTTATATTTTGTCTTTTAATTTTCATTTTTTACTTTGATCTATCTAAACTACTACATCCTTTGTTGTTATCCCTACGTATTTATGTAACTTCATCTTTGTGTTTAAATCTTTTACTTATATACCCTATTGTGCTCATTTTTAATTTACTTGTGTAATATTATATCTATGTCTATTATCCCTGTTTCCTTAATATCTGTTGAAAAGTTTATAGAGTCTATTTCTAATATTGATTTTTCTAATCAAGTTAAAAAGCAAAATTTTATTAATGAGCTTTATACAATGTTTCCTTCTAAACTATCAAATTTCCAACAAAATATTGAAGGAACACCCTCTTAAGCAATTCTTTGGATTAAAATTGATTATTATACTCATATATATTTTATTTATTTACTAATCCATCTTCTTAAAAATCTTGCTCCTAGCTCAGTGTTTGAAGAATTTACATCTATGGACATTAACATGGACATAGACACAATAGCGGATATATGAGGACATATCTTTATATTTACATCCTCCGTAGAATAGGAAAATTATTTTATTTTTGACATCTTGTTCTACATCTTAAATATATGAGGAAAAACATCACATTTTAGTTTATATTAGACATCTTTTATTAACCTATGCTTTTAACTAACCTTTCATTTTACAGATAGATAAAGTACCAAAAAGTCCCAAATGGATGTCTTACACACAATTTGAAAATATCACTTTGTTAATCCTACCAATATGCCATAAACAAAAATTCCATACTTGACCTCCACAAAATCTTGATAAGCATGACAAGGCATTCATTAATACAATTTGGAACCTACAGTCACTAGACCCTAAAAGTTCAAGGTTTGCAAAGTCATTACTGAACATCTTTCTTCAAAATATCTTTCTTAGGATTTACATTTTTGTGATCATTGTACGACCCTTATGAGAAATTTTAGGGTTGTAATGGAAAAATTAGAGATTGTTGAATAAACATTGCAAGTCTGTAGCATAAAAATAAAAAATCTCTAGGAAAAATTAGGCATGGTAGAGAGTAGTCAGCAATCCTTGACATTACCACCACTACAAAACTCCAATAAAGGAAAAGAAATGGTGAGCAAATACTAGTCAGACATTACTTCTCCACCACATAAAAGGCTAGCAAAGGACTTGGCCACTCCAAATATAAAATTTTCAGATTCTTTTTAAGATACCACCCCAAGGATTTTTTTTTTCAGAAAAATATACCTTTAAAAACTTTCACAGAAAATACAAGACATGATCTACCATCTTTAGTAACAACAATTCAACAACAAAATTTCAGAGATCCAACAATTTCTCAGGGGTATCATGATGCGTAAAATCTCAGTACTGAGAATAGCGGTCTCCATACATCACCTTTATGACACTTCAAGGGTATGCACGAAAAGATGCAAGATTGGCTACGATTAAGACTGTTGTAGCTGTTAATTGCTTTTTAGCATCCACAAAGCACATGTGTATATGGGAAAGATTGAGTTTACACAGTTAACGTCAACGATCTCTATATAAACACTATTGAATTATGGATTTCTAAGTGAAATTCTTTTCCTTGAAATCCAACACATTGAGATATTTAGGAGAAAATTGGTAGTTACAACACTAAACTTGATGAGCCAAAGGCCAAACACTAAAGTACTTGTCAACATCAAATCAACTCCTCCAAAAATGGTTAAAGGCATCCTTATCCCATCCCAACATCATTTCTATATCAGGCATGGGGAATGAATTTTGGATGAGTCTGATCTACCATAGGAAGCAGCTATTGCATTATCTGAACAAATCAACATCGCCAAAGTCTACATCAACAACTAGTAATATTACTAGAATAAATATCTAGAATACAATCTTTATGATTAGGATAACTGTTGTTCCCACAGCCTTGTATAGGTTGTAATTATTGTCAACTAGGTTTAAGTGTGCAAGAAAGTAAAGCCACATAGAAGGGCAAAAAGGTAAAAGCCACATGGAGGGGCAAGAACGTAAAAGCCACATTGAAGGGCAAAACAGTAAATTCGCCCTATTAGGGTTTCATGGAGGAGTATATAAAGGCCAACATAAGAGAGTGAACAGTATAGCCGTAGTGAATAGTGTAGCCGTCGACGGAAGAAAAAGAGAAAACGAAGATTGGCTAAATCGGAGCAAACCGACAGAAGGAGAAACCCGACGGCCAAAAACAGAAGGTCGATAAAACAGGGAATGAAGAACGGCCGAGTGAAAAAGAGAGAGAGAAACCTGATGGCCAAACAGGGGAAGGAGACAAAGAGGTGAATGGCCAAGTGGGTGAACGGAAAAGAGACGATACGGCCAAAATCAGATCCGACTAAATGGTGAGATAGATCTGGCTGGACGGTGAGAGAGATCCGGCTGAATGAAGAGAGAGAAACCATCCGCAGAACATGAGAGAAAGAGAGAACAATTGAGACAACCATTGGAAGAGAGAGAAAAGAGGTATACGGCTAAAACAAAGGAGTCGACAGGAAGGAGAGAAAAAGAAACCCGACGGCCAACCAAGTGAGCACAGTAAAACACACCATCGGCGGAAGAAAAGAGAAACCTGATGGCCAAACAGGGAAGGAGAGAAAAACCCGTTACGGCCAGAACAGAGGGGTGGACGGCTGATGAACAGTGATCGGCAAAAAAGGGAGAAAATCTGATACAGCCAAAAGAGGTATGAAACAAACAAGGGCAAACCAGAAATGGAAAAGTGAGCCGTGAGACAGGGCAAGGAGATGGGTGAGACCGTGAGACAGTGAAAGTAGGAATTGTGTGAGACAACGTAGAGAAGGAATTCGGCAAAGCATCGAAAAGAACTCAACGTATTTCCATATTTTTTCAAGAGAGGTTAGAGAGCGTTGCGGTGAACTTCTAAGCAGCAGTGAAGTAGCCTTTAAATTCAATAGAGGCAAGACAAGCTAGAAGAAGGGTAGACACAGTAAGTGACACTCTTTGTATTGTACTTGCTTAATATTTGCAATAGTGAAAGGAGCAGAGGATTAAGACATCCATTGTAATTAAAATTCTCAAGTATAGTGGATAGTCTCGATAAGGGAGAGTCCCTACCACTGTGGATGTATGTTACGTTGACGGAACTATGTAAATCTCGTGTGTCCTTAATTTGCTTTACGTTCTGTGTTTTGAATTGAGTTGTGAATGCAGCTAAAGTATCAGCCAACCCATAACCTAACAAAGACCTAAACAAGAACATCCGAATTGTCTATTAGGCAAGGTGTCTGAAAGGTGACTTTGGGGACTATTGTGATTAGTAAGTAGCAATAGATCTACCTTAGTTGAGTCTAAGAAAGAGTTCACTTTTAAGAAGAGGTTGAAGTTGTTCACTTACCTGCGAATTATGAATTGTGGTGATACTGATTCACCCCCTCTTTCAGTATCACAAACTAGTAAATCCTAGGGTGAAGTCAGGAACTTCAATTGGTATCAGAGCATAGGTTCACCAGGATAAAGCTTAATATCTTGGTGTACTAGTTTGAAGAGTTCCAGAAGTTTTAACTTGTTCAGCATACTGAGAAATGGACGCTGGTACCAGCACTAGCACTACTTACAGTAAGAAGGTTCCAATCTTCAATGGAACCAACTACCATATGTGGAGAGTAAGAATGTAAGTGGTATTTGCAACCATGGGCATGAACGTGGTGAAATGCGTACAGGAGGGTTTTATGGTTCTGGAAGAAGGTAAAGACCCAATCCCAGAGGAGTTAAGGTAGTTTGAGATAAATGGGAAGGCCTCAAATGTCATCATTTCAGCACTGATAGATGTTAAGTATGTTAAAGTTATGGACTGCAAATCTACCTAGGAGATATGGGATAGATTGCAGAAAATCTATGAAGGCAGAATGAATGAGGCTAAGCTTCAAGTGTTCAAGGAGAGATATGAATCTTTTAGAATGCAGAAGAATGAGACAGTTCAAGAGTTCTTCACCATGGTTATTAATGCTGTAAACGACTTGAGAAGTCATGGGAAGAACAAGAAGGACTTATCGATTGTGAAGAAAATTTTGAGAATTTTTCCTGAGAGGTTTGCCTTAAAGGTGGTAGCCATAGAGGAGAGTAAAGATCT
Source organism: Ceriops tagal (assembly GCA_021533255.1). NCBI lineage: Eukaryota > Viridiplantae > Streptophyta > Magnoliopsida > Malpighiales > Rhizophoraceae > Ceriops > Ceriops tagal. The sequence continues at coordinate 6,225,306 of CM038609.1, read as the reverse complement.
CAATTCTATGTCTCTGCATGATCTCTAGTGCAATCTCATTGCATATGAGATGAGAATAAAGTCAATTGAGAGCTCCGCAACAACGAAGGTATCAAAGGAGGCAACTTTCAAAGTTATGAAGCACTTGAAGATAAAAGAAGCTGATGAGAAGGAAGATGAAGAATCATCAGATGAGCAGGCCTTTATGGCATCAGCTCAAGGTGGTAGTTCAACCTCTGAAGAGGAAGAAAGGTTGATGAAGAAGAGCTAGATCTTGAAGCTAAGCTGGAAGTAGCTTCAAAGGAGATAATCAGAAGGGGCAGAACCATAAAAAGGTTGGAAGCTCACATAAAACAAGTTGAAGCAAAGTCTGAGGAAGCTGAAAGTCAAAAGGATGAAATAAGGGCTGAACATATTGACTTGAAGAAAAGATTTGAAGAATAGATCAAAATATGTGAAGACCTTACAATAGAACTTGGCTTAAGGACTTCAACAATTGAAGAAATGGAGATAGAGTTGCTGGGACTTCAGCAACAACTCAAAAAGAGTGAGAAGAACTTGCAGAAGTTTGAAGTGGTAGGAGAAACAAGTTCTGCAAAAGGAAAGAAGAATGTAGAGAAAGTGCAGCAATCTGAGGCTGCATTGGCTCAAGAAAATAAGAATGTGCCACAGAAGTTGAAAGAGAAGGTTGTGACTCAGAAGAAGATAGCTGAGAATAAAAAAGATCTGAAGAAGCAACCTAGGGTGGCAAACAAGAAGGAAGAAAAGAAAGTCAGCCAACAGAGGGGTACGGATAAACAGAAGAAGGAGAAGAAGGTGACTGAAATGAAAGTCACATAAGCAAAGAAGCCAACTACTTTGCCTACACAGCAAGTGATGAACAGAAGAAGACAAGCAGTGATCAGACCCAACAAGAGGTAGTTTCAAGGTCATTGCCTTTATTGTGGAGTTTGGGGTCATAAGGCAAGTAACTGCTGGAGGAGAAGGCCAATATATGTCTCCAACTTGAGAAGATACAATGCTGCATACAGGGGGAGACAATACAAAATTCAAAGGAGAACACCTGCTGTGAGTTCTTGCACATGCTGTAAAAGGTAAGGACACAGTGACAAGGAGTGTTGGTGGAAGCCCAAACCAATGGTTTCAAAGAACAAGTTTGCTGTATTGGCAGACTTGGAACAATGTGAAAGGTGTGGGTAGGATGGCCATAATGCTAAGAGATGCATGATACTTCTCCCTGAGAAGACACTCAATGGCACAGTGAAAACAAGCGGTGCAGTCAAAACTGAGAAAAAGGAGAAAGCTATCTTTCAGCCAGTTCAAAAGAAGGAATATAAAGCAAAAAGGGAGGTGGCTAATATAGCTGAAATTTCACTGAAGGTTGATTACAAGGATAAGCAGTGGATCCTTGATAGTGGATGCACTTCACACATGACGAGAGACAAGAGTAAATTGTCAAAACTAAACAAGTCAAGAGAAGGCAGAGTCAAGTTTGGCAATGATGATTCACTCAACATCAGTGGTCAGAGGTCAGTGAATATTGGAAAAGGAAAGCTGAAAGATGTTTTGTACGTTGACGGACTCAGATATAATCTAGCATCTGTCAGCCAACTATGCAACGACGACCATAAAGTGATATTCACAAAAACAGGTTGCTAAGTAAAGAGTAAAGAAGGCAATACTGTTGCAGCTGGGAAGAGAACAACTGGAAATTTATATGTGATTGATGAGGACATGACAAGCAGCTGTTTACTCACCAAAGAAGAAGAAAATCAACACTGGCATAAGAGGCTGGGACCCTTATCACAGAAGAACATGAGGAAGCTGACCACTACTCATGCAATCAAGACATTCCCGACCACTACTCTGCTTTATGTTCTGTGTTTTGAATTGAGTTGTGAACTCAGCTAAAGTATCGGCCAACCCATAACCTAACGAAGACCTAAACAAGAACATTCGAATTGTCTATTAGGCAAGGTATCTGAAAGGTGACTTTGGGAACTATTATGATTAGTAGGTAGCAATAGATCTACCTTAGTTGAGTTTGAGAAAGAGTTTGCTTTTAAGAAGAGGTTGAAGTTGGGAACTTCAATAACATCCAAAGTATTTTTCTAAAAATTGTTTTTTCCTATATCCACCTACCATTTCACATAGCACACAGTCAACTCAAAGAAGAAATAAGACAATTAGTGACATTGGTGGAAGGAATCCTAGACCATGCATATCGAGAAGGATTTAATCCATAGGAAGAAAATCTTGAGCCAAAAAACAAAGATTGCAACAACCTTGAAGTTGTAAAGAGAGATGAAGGTGCAGACAATGTCATAGAAGAATAAACTCTGTATTAAAAAAAAAAATCTCTTTAAGCCCAAAAGAAATTGACCTAGTCCTTTCCAAAAAGCCCAGTATAATTGAACCCTATAATATCCTTCTCCAAAACCTAAGGACCAGCTTACTTTGAAACCCACAAAACCTAAAACTTAGACTAATACAGTTTAAGAAAGACTCTTCTAAAGACCCCATAAAATCCTTAGCCAAATAAACTAAGGATAATCCTTTACCAAAGCCTATAAAACCTTGATCCTTTAAAATTCCAATCTTCTTACAACCAAGGGCCAACAAAACCTATAAAAAACTTGGGCTAATATAATCCAAGAAAGATCCAAAACCTATAAAACCATAAAACTCTAAAAAAATTGAGGCCCAACTTACCCTAAAAACCCACAAAACCTTGAGTTAACATAAACAAACCCACTATACCTCAAAACCCATAAAACTTGGACTAACAGTGGTCCAAGGAAATAATACCTAATACTTTCAAAACCCATAAAAAGACAAACCTCCTTTCGGAGTCCTATATCATTTGGTATCAGAGCTTAGGTTCTAATTCAAGTTAGTTATCCCTACTTTAATTCATTTTATTTTTATTCATTAGTATTTGGTTATTAATCCCTTAAAAAAAAAGAAAAAAAGTTAGATTGTACCTTTTTTTTTCTTATGTCATTGGGACTCTTTTATTGGTTGATGTAATGAACTACTAACTATTAATTGTGGGGTTGTTGTTTTTTAAATTTAACGGTTCATCTCATAAAAAAAAAAACAAACCTTAAATTGTTTCTGAGTGATTCACAACTTTAACTTTTACTCTCATTGACTATTCTTCTGTCCTAGCAAACTAATAATGTCAATTGCATTTCTTATTTTTATTGGCTTTGGTTAAATCCTAGTTTTATTGATTGCTTTCCTTAATCATGCTACTTATTTGAAAACATTGGTTTAGGGTTAATATATTCAAATTTTGATTTATTCTAAATTAGTTTGCCTAAAACTATTGAAAATCCTCTTAAAGTCTTGCATTTCATTGTATAAAATACAAGACTTAAGAATTGTTGTAGTTAAGTGGAGAGCAAACATATAAGGGAGTGAGTTTTGTGAGGTATATTTTTTATTTACTAACAATCTTATGGGTACAATGTCTAATGGTAAAAAAGCTAATTTTCCACATAGAAAGGAAGAAGTAGTTATTCTAGATTTCAAATTGTTTATGAAATTTTTAAAGCGAAAGTTAGGAATAGAATGGATAAAATAGAAGGGAAATTGAGTGTGAATCCTAAGAGGCTAGTTAAAAGGGTCATGAAGGAGCAATTTGATGATGATTTTACTGAATATGGTGATAATTATTATAATAAGGGTGATAATGCTAGTAGAAACTTTAGATGTAGATTTAGAGGAGGACATGGTAATAGAAATAGTAGAGGAGTATGAGGTAATGGAAATATGTACAAAGGATGTTAGGATAACAAAAATAGAGTGAAGGAGGGAATAGATAGAAATTTAAGTAGCATTAAAATGAAGGTTCCTTCTTTCCAAGGAAAAGCCAGCCCAAATGTGTACTTAAACTAAGAAAGAAAGGTATAGCTACTGTTTGATTGTCATAACTTCTTTAAGGAGAAGAAGGTCAAGATAATTGTGACTGAGTTTACTAATTATACAGTAGTGTGGTAGGACCAACAAATTACTACTAAAAGGAAGAATTTTGAAAGACTAATGAAAATCTAGAATGAGTTAAAGATTGTAATAAGAAGAAGGTTTGTTCCTAGTTTTCATTATAGGGATTTGTATAACAAGTTGCAAAGTCTTATGTAAGGTTCCAAGAGTGTGGAAAAGTACCATAAAGAGATGAAAATTACTATGGTTAAGGCAAATGTAATGAAGGATAAATATGTAACCATGGTTAAGTTCCTCCAAGGGTTAAATAGAAACATAGCTGATATGGTTGAACTACAATACTATGTAGAGCTTGAGGACATGATACACATTGCCATGAAAGTTGAGATGCAGGTTAAGGGAAGGAATACTTCTAGATATAATTAAAAGTTGGGTTTGTCTTTTTAGAAGCCAAAATAGGAGAAGAAGGAAAAAGAAGATAACTCCTAAGTTTAAAACTAATACACATAAACCCAAGACTAGTTGGGGTAGCCTTGAAAAGGGCAAATTTAAGGATAAACCGAAGGGCACCCAAGGAAAAACTAGAAACATTAAGTGTTTTAGGTGTTTAGGTAGAGGTCATGTAATATCACAATGCTCTAATAAAAGTTTTTTTATCTTTAAGAAGGATGGTGAATATGAGACTATGAATGAGTCTAGTGATAAAGCTCATATGCCACCATTAGTAAATGCTAGTGATATTGATAAGGGAGTAGAATACCCAAAACATGGTGGAAAACTTTTGGTGGTACAAAGAACTCTTAGTGTATAAGTTAAGGAGAAAGATAATGTTGAGATGCAAAGGAAGAATATTTTCTATAGTAGGTGTTTGGTGAAAGATAGAAATTGTAACTTGATTATAGATGGGGATAGTCGTACAAATATAGTTAGTACAAAGTTGGGTCTACCCATAACCAAATATCGTAGGCCATATAAACTGTAGTGGTTGAATGATAATAGAGTGCTAAACCAGTTATAGTTCCATTTTCCATTGGTAAATGTAAAGACGAGGTGTTTTGTGATGTTGTACCTATGCAGGCAATGCATTTGTTATTAAGTTGTTCTTGGCAATTTGATAAAAAAGTTTTGCATGATGGTTACAAAAACTATTATTCTTTCATCATGGATAGAAAACCATTCACACTTGTTCTATTAACTCCAAAATAAAAGTATAAAGACCGAGTGAGATTTTATGAAAATGAGCAAAAGAGAAAGGAAGAAAGAGAAAAAGTAAAGGAGAGAAAAACAAGGTAAAAGCACTTGAGAGTGATAAATACAAGAATGCTCAGGTTCAAAAGAGTTAAGATAAGGGAAAACAAATGAGTATGTTTAGAAAAGGAGCAAATGTTAAGGTTGCTTTCCAAGTTAGGCAACAAATGATCTTGACCCTTTATAAGGATTCTTATTTCTCTAACACTACCCTTAATTCATATATACCTAGTGTTGTTTCATCTTTGTTGCAAGATTATAATGATATATTCCTTAAGGAGATCCTAAATGGCTTATCACCAAAGAGAAGGATTGAACATCATATTGATCTTATTCTTGGAGCTCTTATTCCAAACAAGCCAACATATAGAAGTAATACTAAGGAGACAAAGCAGCTTCAAAGGCAAGTTGATGAGTTGATGAGGAAGGGGCATGTAAAGGAAAGCATGAGCTCATGCACAGTGCCAGTGTTGCTTGTGCCAAAGAAAGATGGATCTTAGAATATGTGTATCAATTACAGAACTATCATTAAAATAATAGTTAATTATTGACATCCTATACCTAGGCTTAATGAATTGCATGATGCTTATTACTTCTCTAAAATTGACCTTAAGAGTGGGTATCATCAAATTAGGATGAGGAAAGGTGATGAGTGGAAAACTACATTCAAGACTAAGCATGGTTTATATGAATGGTTAGTTATGGCCTTTGGTTTGACTAAGGCACGTAGCACTTTTATGAGATTAATGAATTATGTTTTGAGACCTTTCTTAGAAAATTTTATTATGGCTTATTTTGATAGTAGGAATTTAAAAGAGTATGTTGAATATTTACATTGTATGCTTCATGTGTTGAGAAAAGAGAAAAAATTGTGTGCTAATTTGAAGAAATGTGATTTTTACAAAGATCATGTCATTTTCTTAGGTTATATTATATCTACTCATGGTATAAAGATTAATAAAGAGAAGATTAAGGCTATTAAAAAATGGCCCACACCTAAGAGCATGAGCAATGTAAGGAGTTTCCATGGTTTGCCTAGTTTTTACAAGAGGTTTATTAAAGATTTTAGTATCACAGCTACACCATTGATTAAGGTGATTAAAAAGAGTGTGATTTTCAAGTGGGGTAAGGAACAACAAGATGTCTTTGATTTGTTTAAGTTTAAGTTGTGTAATGCAACACTTCTTGCTTTACCTGATTTCTCTAAGATCTTTAAAATTGAATGTGACACATCAAGCATCAGGATTAAAGGAGTTCTTATGCAAAAGAAACAACCTATTGTATCTTTTAGTGAGAAGTTAAGTAAGGCAATATTGAATTATCCAACTTATGATAAAAAAATGTATACACTTGTTAAGACTTTAAAAACATGGTAGCATTACCTTTGTCTTAAGGAGTTTGTAATTCATATTGATCATGAATCTGTAAAACACTTAAATGGGCAAAGCAAGTTAAATAGGAGACATATAAAATGAGTTGAATTTATTGAAACTTTTTCTTATGTAATTCAATACAAATCGGGTAAGGAAAATGTTGTTACTAATGCATTGTCACATAAGTATACATTAATTAGCACTTTAAACGTTAAGTTGTTGGGGTTTGAGCACATTATTGATTTGTATGCTAATGATACTGACTTTGGTAACATGTATACTGTATGTAAGAAAATTACTTTTGGTAAGTTTTATAGACATAAAGGGAATTTGTTTAGAATGAATAAGCTTTATATATCTCAAAGATTTATGAGAGCATTACATGTGAGAGAAGCTCATAGAGGTGGTTTAATGGGACACTTTGACATTCAAAAGACTTTTAATGTTTTAAATAAGCATTTCTTTTGGCCATATATGAAAAGGGATGTCGAAAAAGTTTATTGATGAGGACCATTGTAGGTCTCACACTAAGAGGGGGGGTGAATCAGTGTGAGCTATCTTCTTTTTACAAACCGATCCAGATTTAACCTCTGTGGTTTGTTAGAACCGATGATCTAATTTTTAATTTTCTCCTTTATGTAAGTGCGACCATACAAATAAAAATTAATACGCAAGCACCCAAAAACACACGACAATTTTTACGTGGTTCACTAACAATGTATAAGCTACATCCATGGTGTTATAAGATCACTTCTAAATCACACAATCCACTCTTGTTATCAAGGGATACAGTTATGGTATGGAAGGATCACTCCTTAACCAATTGTGGAAGGACTACTCCTTAACCACTTACAATGATTTCCAGATCAAAGAGTTGATCTCTCGATCACTCCAAGGGTATCCCACCCTTTTTCAACACATTTATCAAGAGTTTGTGATTAAAACCTTTCCTCAAGAACGATTACTTAATGTATACAAACTGTTAGAGCAGAATATGGATATTCTCCTTCCTTCGCTATTGGTGTTGTTTCACTTGCTATTGGTGTTGCCCACGTGCACTACCATTGCTGTTTGCACCCACTATTAATGCTATCCATACATGTTGTTACGTTTGTTTGCTGTTGTCCGTACGAGCTACTGCGTCGATCCATTACTGTCTGCGTGCGCAGTTAATACTATCAGTATGTGCTGCCGTTGTTGTCTGCGTACGTAGTTAATACTGTCTATTCACACTACCGCGTTTGCCTACTGTTTGCATACACTATGTCCGTTGTCCTCACAAGCTATACTTGTTGTCCGCACAAGTTATACCTGCTGTCCTCACAAGCTGTGCCTGCTATACGTGCTTCTGCTATTTGTGGTCTCTGTGCCTATTGTCTGCACGCATTGTGTCTACTATCTGTGTCTACTGCTCCTGCTATCCACGCACACTGCGGCTGCTGTCCACACACACTATTCTTGCTATCTGCGCATGCTGCTTCTGCTATTGGCCCGCACAGCTGCTGCTGTTTATGCGCGTTGCTACTGCTTTCTCGTACCACTGTTGCTCTTTCCTTACGCTGCAGCAGTTTTCTCGTGCCGCTGCTACTCTCCCCATGTGTTGCAACTGTTTTCTTGTGCTGCTACTGTTATCCCCGTTCATTGCAGCTGTCTTCTCGCACCACTGCTGGTTTGCTGGTTGATTCCCGGACCTACTACTGCACGTTCTGATTTTTTGCTTAATTCCTGGGAGTGCTTTTGCTATTGGGAAGCCTCTTGAGGTGTTGTTGGTGCTAATATACCCTCCTAAACATACAGGGACATGCTGCTACTGCTGGTATACCCTTCTGGACGTGCAAAAATGTGCTGCTGGTGCCGTTATACTCTCTTGGACCTACAAGGACGTCTACTAGTGCTGGTATACCCTCTTGGATGTGCAGGGACGTGCTGTTGGTGCTTGTATACCCTCCTAGATGTACTGCTATTGTTGGTATACCTTTTTGGACGTGCTGCTACTGCTAGGAAGCCTCCTAGATGTGCTGCTGCTGCTGGGAAGTCTCTTAGACATGCTAGGATGTGCTACTGTTGCTAATATACCCTCGTGGACATATAGGGATGTATGCTTATCTGCTGGAAAGCCTTTTGGATGTGCTGGTGTGGTGGCTGGTTGCTGTTGTCACCTTTATAGGGCTTGTTCGTGCAATGGCTATCTTGGTAAGGGTTTACTGGTGTGGGTGGCCGACTACCTTGCTCTCTTTCTTTTTCTCTTGGTCGGTTGCCTTGCACTCTTCTTGGTCGGCTGCCTTGCCTTCTTTCCTTGGTGGCTATTGCACTCTCTTTGGCCGACTGCCCCTTGCTTTCTTTCTATCCTTGTTGGCCAATTGTACCTTGCTTGGTGGCTACCTCTTTTGAAACATTCACCTCCTTTTTCCTTAGGTTTGCTACTCACCTCTCTCTTTGGCCGGCTCTCTCAATTTTTTGCAACATAGACCCTTCTTGCAAGACACATAGAGGTATTTATAAAGCCTTGAGATTAGGGCTATATGATCATTAACGATCATCATTAATTCCCACATGTTACCCTATAATCAGCGATCGGATTTGATTCCTAAAATTTTGGGCCAATAGTCAACATTGACTCCCTAAAATTTAGGGTCGACAATTAATCTTGACCCCTAAAATTTAGGGTCACAGTCAACGTTGACTCCTTAACGCTAGGGTTGACCTGTCATCACTAGTTTCTCCCAATGACCTCACTACATCTCAACGACATTTATAATAACAAATCAACACATATAACCGTGTGAGATAGTGTTGACAACAAATCCAACATTAGCTATCAAAGATAGGCTCAATAATCTACCCCTTTGGATTTGTTGGCAATACATTAAATCCAACCGTGTACATCCCTTGCATATAGTCATTCATAGCTCCCCCTAAACCATGCATCTCCCTTAACTTAGTTTAACTCCCCTTATTTGCTTCTCCCCCTTGACATGTTCTCCCCCTTTGTCCATCAAGCTACTCCCCCTTTTTATCACTACATACTCTCTATGGATTATGCAAAATATCTTCCCCTTTAACAACAAATCCAAAGAAAAATAGAAGAGGGAAGGGGAGAGGGCTTAGTGAATACCTTAGCCTCTAAGGTATAGCTAAATACTTAAGTTCATCCTCTTTTGTCCAAGATGTCCCAATCTTCTATACTACAACAAATTCTTATCTATAATGCTCATGTAAGTTTGGAAATTTGATATAAGTTTCCATTTGTTCTTTCACCCTTAGTAAGAACAGTACCATCTCTTAATCTCTTTACTATGCAACCACTCTTGTTGAAAGTAACTTCATGTTTATCATCACACAACTGGCTAACACTGATAAGATTGTGTTTTAGCCCTTTAACATAAAGCACTTTCTTTGATTTCAACTTTTCTGCACTAATTTCAGCAACACCAATAACTTGAATCTTTGAGGCATCATTATTGTCAAATCTGACAGACCCTCCATCATATTTTGCTACTCCCTTCAACATCTTGGAGTCTCCTATCATGTGTAAAGAGCATACACTATCTAGGATCCATGGTTTTTCTTTCTTGGAAGCTTTTAAGGCTACTTCCACAACTATAGATGTTTCTCTTCCTCTTCTTCTTCTTTGGCTGAATGTGGGAGTATGTGTAGGTGTTCTCCTTCCCACTTTTTGACTGGGCAACAATGGTTGACATGTTCTCCTTTGCACTTCTTGATCGGGCAGCAATGTCAAGCAATCCTTAGTAGTGTGTCCAACTTTTTCACATCTTCCACAGATCTCTCACAGCAAGTTAAAACTATTTCTTAGTGGAATATGACTTCTTTCCACCTGAGACTATCTCCTTTCTTGACAAAGTCTCCCCCTAGACTCTTGCCTTACATTCCTCTTCATTATAGGCCAAATATTCTAACAAGTATTAGCCTTGTGCCTATATTTACTATAACTCTACCAAAATCCTTTGAACCTGGATTTACTTCTTTTACTAAGTCCATGTCTTCTTTTTTTAGCAATTGGTGTGGCAACCTTCTCTCCATCTTTGACAGTTTATCTCTTATGGATGGGAGTCTCCACCATATCTTTCCTAAGCCATTTTAACTTGGGTTGTTATCGCTTCTCCATCACGTCATTGTGTTTACTTTCGAGCACAAACACAATTTTCTTATTTTCTTTTACCTTTTCACTCAGCTTCTCAATGTAGCCAAGTCCTATCTTTCCCTATGGAATGAGGTCTTTGATTACTTAAACACTTATTTAACTTTCTAGTAGCATCCTCTTTGATGACACTTACTAATGATGACTCTCTTTTCATTTCCATGGCTTGCATAAAGCTTTCTTCATGCTTTATTAACTTGGACTCAGCTTTGTGAAGCTTAGCTTGCAAAATCAGCACCTCTTGCTCTTGTGTAATCACCTTAGTGCCAAGATCTTCGTATATCTTGCTTTGCTCAGCCTCAAGTATGATTAACTCCTCAATCCTCTTCAAGTACTTCTCCTCTTTTGCTTCAAACTCCTTTTTTTTTTTTCACCTGGAGATTAGATTCATCAACAATAGAATTTTCATATAGCTTTTTGAGATGTTTTACCTCTTTTTCCAGCTTGCTGTTTTTTCGCAAACAAGCTCTCAACTCATTCTCAAGTTGCTGCAACAACTCATCCTCTTCCTCTTCTGTTGATTCCTCCTTACTTGAAGATTCTTTGTCATCATCTACCTGAGCAACCAACACATCCTTTACAGTATCATCATCAGAATCATCATCAACTTCTTCTTCAAAATCCTCTTTATCCAGCTTGTTTAAATAATGTCTTTTTTTGGATTTAAAGAATTGCTTTTTCCTTTTGGCACTTAAATTTCCAACTTTATGACAACTAGATTTCTTTGTTCTCCACCTTAGGGTAGGCTCATCATCGTCATCACTGCTTGCTTCTATTCTCTTTGGGCAGTCCATGGTATAGTGCCCTATGTCTCCATAGCTAAAGCACTTTAAGGGTAATTTTCCCTTGTACTTCCCTTTTCCTTTCCTTAAGTTCTTGGTGATGTATGCCATGACTTCATCCAGTTAAGTATCATCATCTTTTTCCTCAAAGGTGTTGTTGGACTCCTTTTCTTGGTCTTTAATTTTTAACTTCTTCATTACCTTGAAAGCCAGTTCCTTTTCCACCTTAGACTTCTTTTCTTTTTTTATTGGGGCTATTCTCATTTCATAAGCCACCAATGTGCTATGCAGGTCATCTAAATGTAGCTTATCCAGATCTTTATCTTCTATTAGAGAGACTTTTGCGTTGCAAGCTTTTGGCAAAGTTCTGAGTATTTTCCTTACCACAGTGGCATTGTGGATCTCTTCTCCATAGCCTTTGATGGAGCAGACAATTTCATTGACTTTTGTGAAGAATGCATCCACAGTCTCATTGTTCTATATCCTTATGTCTTCGAATTTGCTCTTTCAAATTTGTAACTTGACTTCCTTCACAACGTTGTCTCCTTCATAGATGTTCTTCAATTTATCCCAAATTTGCTTGGTAGTGTTGTACCCTATCATGTTGGTAAATTCTTTATTTGACAAGGAAGTATATAAGGCATTTCTCGCCTTTCCATCATACTCCAAGTTCTTATTAGCTGGCATCATACGATCACCTTTAGCAACAGGGATAAAGTCACTAACAGCAGACTCAAACACATCAAGACCAAGGGACATCAAATATAAGAGCATCCTATTCTTCCATAACTGATAGTTATGTCCATCAAACGTAGGGATGCCCTTGCTATCCATGACCTTAAGCAGTAATAGAAATAAAAGCTCACACAACAATGCACAACTTCACTTCAAAGCAAAAAAAAAAAAATTAGATCAACAAAGGAACTTGACTCTAATACCACTTGATAAGGACTGTTATAGGTCTTCATACTGAGAGGGGGATGAATCAATGTGAACTATCTTCTTTTTACAAATCAATCCAAATTTAACCTCTGTGGCTTGTTAGAATCAATGATCCAATTTTTAATTTTCTCCTTTATGTGAGCGCGACCATACAAATAAAAATTAATGCACAAGCACCTAAGAACACATGACAATTTTTACATGGTTCACTTATAATGTGTGAGTTACATCTATGGTGTAATAGGATCACTCCTAAATCACACAATCCACACTTATTATCAAGGGATACAATTATGGTGTGGAAGGATCACTCTTTAACAACTTATAGAAAGACTACTCCTTAACCACTTATAACGATCTCCCAATCACTCCAAGGGTATCTCACCCTTTTTCAACACGTTTATCAAGAGTTTGTGATTAAAACCTTTCTTGGAGAATGATCACTTAATGTATACAGACTGCTAGAGCAGAATATGAATCTTCTCCTTTCTTCGTTGTCGATGTTGTTTCACCTGTTATTCGTGCCATTTCACCTATTGCTAGTACTGCCCGCTCGTGCTACAACTACTTCTGCTGTCGGTATATGCTACCACGTCTATCTGTTGTTGTTCGTACGCACTGCAGCATTTATCCACTGCTATCTGCGTACACAATTAATACTATCAGTACGCGCTTCCGTTGTTGTCCGTGTGCGCAGTTAATACTATCCATTTGCATTGCCATGTCTACCTACTATCTGTACGCGCTGTGCCTGCTGTCCTCACAAGCTGTGCTTGTTGTCCGCACAAGCTATACCTACTATCTGCACAAGTTGTGCCTGCTGTCTGCACAAGTTATGCCTACTGTCCATGCTCTTGTTGTCCGTGCTCTTTACGCTTACTATCCGTGAAGTTCCTAACTTCACTCTAAGATCTACTAGTCTGTGATACTGAGAGGGGGGGTGAATCAGTATCACACCCCTTAAAAACACACTCTGATAATTCAAGCCAAAATATTCTACTTGTTTAATACTCTAGCTCTCATCAATATGCAAGTATGTGAACAACTTCAAACTCTTCTTAAAAGCGAACTCTTTCTCAAATTTGACTAAGGTATATCTATTGTTACCTACTAATCACAATAATCCCCAAAGTCACCTTTCAGACACCTTGCCTATTAGACAGATTGGATGTTTTTGATTAGGTCTTCTTTAGGTAATGGGTTTGATGATACTTTAGCTGCGTTCATAACTCAATTCAAAACACAGAACGTAAATTCAAAGTAAGCACACAAGAGATTTACGTGGTTTTGTCAATGTGACGTACTTCCACGGTGGTAGGGATTCTTCCTCTACCGAGACAATCCAATATAATTGAGAATACTAGTATGGTACTCCCTATGTCCATAATGTAGTTACAATGGATGTCTTAATCCTCTACTTCTTTCACTATTGCAAATACAAAGCAAGTATAATACAAAGAGTGTCACTTATTGTGTCTACTCTTCTTCTAACTTGTCTTGCCTCTGTTGAATTGAATAGGCTGCTTCACTGCCGCCTAGAAGTTCACCACAACACTCTCTAACCTCTCTTGATGAAATCTGGAAATACGTTGAGTTCTTTCCAATGCTTCACCAAATTCCTTTTCTAGGTTGTTTCACACAACTCCTGCTTTCACCGTCTCATGGTCTCACCCGTCTCCTAATCTCACGGTCTCATTGTCTCACAGCCTGCCTCACATTTCTAGTTTGGCATTTCACGTCTCACGCACATTTCTGGTTTGCACGCTTTGCTGGTCTCACACCTCACGCATGTTTCTGGTTTGCCCACTTTGCTAGTTTCACGCTTCACACACTCGTCCACTTCACTATTTTGCTGCACTCCCCCATCCGTTTCATGCCTCACGGGTTTGCTTTCACCTTCACACACTTTCCAGGGTTTGCTATTTCGATCACACGTTTCACACCTTCAAGATACTTTCTTTGTTTCACAACTTTAGGATGCTTGGTTTGCTCACTCGGCCGTTTCACGCCTTTGGGATGCTCTTGTCCATTGGTGTGTCGTCTCTTCCCTTACCGATGGTGCGCCGTCTCCTCTCACTGTGAGTCTTCTCTCACCGTGCGTTTTCTCTTGCCATTGGTCACTCTTTTCTTTGAACCGGTGGTGTGGTCTCACCCGTTCCAGATCTGCTATCTTCTCTTTTAGGTGGTCTTACGGTTTCCTTCAGCCGGTGGTGTCCTCTCTCTTGCTGTTGTTCACCCTTGTTTTGTCGTCCACCCTGTTTTTCGTCCGCTCTATTCTGCCATCGACTCGGCCACTCTGTTTTGTCGTCCACCTTTTTGCTGTGTTATCTCCTTGCCGTCCAGCTCATGGTTTCTCTCTTGTTGTAGGGTTTTGTCTCACCAAGGTCTCTTTTATCGTTGGTGTGCTTTGCCCGTGTACCCTTGTTTTGCCGTCCACTCTTGTTTGGCTGTATAGGGTTTTCTCTCTTTTAGCCAGTGGTGTGTTTTGCCGTGTAGGGTTTTCTCTCTTGCAAAGTTGTGTTTTTGCCATTTGCACTTGTTTTGTTGAGAGTTCTAGTGTTTTGCTGTCCCCACTCTAATGTCTTCCAAGGTCTTGGTTTATATACTCTCTTCCATGAAAATCCTAGTAGGGCTTACTATATTGTGATTTACTTTTTTGCCTCTCCATGTAGCTTCAAATTACTTGCACACTTAAATCTAGTTGACAACAATTACAACCCATACAAGGCTATGGGAACAACAATCCGCATGCGCTATACCTGCTGTCTATGGTCTCTGCACCTGCTGTTCATGTGCACTGTAACTACTGTCCGCACACGCTGTTCTTGCTATGCACGCATGCTGCTTCTACTATCGATTCACACTGCTATTGTTATCTAGGCGCGTTACTACTGCTTTTTCGCACCACTGCTGCTTTCTCCTTACACTACAGCAATTTTCTCGTGCCGTTATTGCTATCCCCGCGCACTGCAGCTGTCTTCTCACATTGCTGCTAGTTTGCTAGTTGATTCCTGGACTTGCTACTACACTTTCTACAGGTGGCTACTGATTCCTGGACCTGCTGCTCCATGTTTTGATTTTTTGCTTAATTACCGAGCATGCTTCTATTGCTAGGAAGCCTCTTAAGGTGCTATTAGTGCTAGTATACCCTCCTAAACGTGCAAGAATGTACTGCTTCTAGACATGCAAGAACGTGCTGCTGGTGCTGGTATACCCTCCTGGACGTGCAGGGACATGCTGTTGGTGCTAGTATACCCTCTTGGACATGCTGCTACTGCTGAGAAATCTCCTAGACGTGCTGCTACTGCTAGGAAGCCTCCTGGACGTGTTACTGCTGCAGGGAAGCCTCTTGGACGTGTTGTTGCTGCTGGGAAATCTCTTAAACGTGCTGGTGCTGTTAGTATACCCTTTTGGACGTGTAGGGATGTCTGCTTATATGTTGGAAAGCCTCTTGGATATGCTGGTGTGGTAGCCAACTGTTGTTGTCACCTTTATAAGGGCTTGCTAGTGTGATGGTTGTCATGGTGAGGGTTTGCTGGTGTGGGTGGCCAATTACCTTGCTCTCTTTCTTTCCTCCTTGGCTAGCTGCACCTTGCTACTTCTCTTTGGTGCCTGTTGCACTCTCCTTGGCTGACTGCCTTGCCTTCTTTCCTTAATGGTTACTGCACTCTCCTTGGTTGGCTGCCCCTTGCTTTCTCTCTCCTTCTTGGCCGGTTGTACCTTGCATAGTGGCTACCTCCTTTTTGCCGTTCACCTCCCTTTTTCGCTAGGTTTGCTACTCACCTTTCTCTTTGGCCGGCTTTCTCAATTTTTTGCAACACACACCCTTCTTGCAAGACACATAGGGGTATTTATAGAGCCTTGAGATTAGGGTTACACGATCATTAACGGTCATCGTTAATTACCACATGTTGCCCTACAATTAACGGTAAGATTTGATTCTTAAAATTTTAGGTTAATGGTCAACATTGACTTTTTAAAATTTAGAGTCAACGGTCAATGGTCAATCTTGACCCCTAAATTTAGGGCCACGGTTAACGTTGACTTCTCAACACCAGGGTTGACCTGTCATCACTGGTTTCTCCCAATGACCTCACTACATCTCAATGACATTCATAATAATAATCAACACATATAACCATGTGAGATGGTGTTGACAACAAATCCAACATTAGTCATCAAAGATGAGCTCAACATTTATGCTAAGTGTATTACCTATAGATAAGCTATGTCTAAAGTTTTGCCCTATAGTAAGTATATGCTTTTAGAAATTCCTTATGAACGTTAGACTAACATTTCTATGAATTTTAGTCTTGAATTACCTTGGCCCAAGAAGGGTCGAGATTGTATTCTTGTTGTAATTGATGGGTTTTCAAAGATAATGCTACACACATTACAGACTTTATTTCTTAGAGAGATTATTTGTATACATGAAATGCCAAAGAGTATTGTTTCAAACTGTGATGCAAAATTTTTAAGTCACTTTTGGAAGACATTATGGGGTAAGCTTCAAACAAAGTTATTGTCTTCTGCAACTTGTCATCCACAAACAGATAAACAAACAGAGGTAGTAAATTGAACTCTTCATACATTGTTATATACTATTATTGGTAAGAACTTTAAAACCTAAGAAAAATATTTGCCTTTTGTGGAGTTTGCTTATAATCGTGTTGTTCATAATTCCACAGGTTATTTTCCTTTTGAACTTATATATGGTTTTAATTCATTATCTCTTTTGAATTTAGTTTCATTACCTATACAGAACAAGGTTAATTTAGATGGGAAAAAAAAATGTTAAAGTGGTTAAGCAACTTCATGAGAAAATTAGGCTTAACATTGAGAGAAAAACCAAACAGTATTAAACACAGGCCAACAAAGGTCATAGGCATATCACTTTTAAACCTAGTAATTGGGTTTGGGTATACTTGTTGAAGGATAATTTTCTTATACAAAGGAAATCAAAGTTACAACCAAAAGGAGATGGTCCTTCTTAAATGGTGGTAAAAGTCAATAATAATGTATATAAACTTGAATTACTAGGTAAGTATAATATAAGTGCAATATTTAATGTTTTTGACCTTTCTCCTTTTGTCTTTGGTGATGTAGATGCTGATTTAAGGACAAATCATTTTGAAGAAGCCATACTATACCAACTCAAATTAATAAGGGAGTTAATACTTTGCAAAACCATGGACAACCAATGACAAAAGCAAGGTCAAAGAAAATAAATTATTCAACAATTTGTTGTATGACATTTACTTATAAGAAATTGCTAGGCACGAATTAAGGATAATTGAGGCTTCACTAGGGTGTGCAAATGTGTCATTTATGGAGGAATATGAAAACCATGGCCTTAGGAAGGAAATTAGAGTTGGTAGACAGTGTTTAGGCATTTGAATAAATTATTTTCATAGGTTATATTATTATATAGTGGGTTGGATGAATTTCAACATCTAAATGAGTTATTTTCATGGGTTTTTATTATTATGTAGTAGGCTAGATGAATTTCATTAACAAACTCATCTTAGCAACTAGGGTTTTTGTTGGTTAGCATATAAAAAGGGAAAAAAGGATGATTGAAGGAGGAGAACTTTTTTTTATGAGTAAATGAGCTATTTTCTCTAGTTCTTTAAGAATTAATTCTAAACTTTCATACTTAAGTATGTTGGTTCAATAGACTTATCTTCTTCAACATTGTCATTATTAGGAGTAGCGTCTGAATCTTATAGTTTTGGTTCTTAGTTGTTTTATAATTGTTGGATCAAAACTCCAATTCTTTAACCTATGTTAGAACGATCTTATACCAACATTGGTGTTGAGTTCCGTTTATATATAATCGAAGTCCATATTACTTCAATTGCCATATATTGAACTTTTCCTACAACCTCTTAGATATGTTTGGCCCATTCTACCATTTAAGCCTTTTTTTTTTCTTCAATAAGAAAAGTTAAATAATGTATTTGAGTCTTGCAATCAACTACTTCACATATCAAATCTTAGTTTTCACTAATAAGTCTATTCATAATTTCATTGTCTAGATATCCAAAGAAATTAGTACTTCTATCAACTAGTTGTTCTTTGAAAAAAGCAATTTTCCTTTAAAAGGTCATTATCTTAAAAAAGGCTTCTCCTGTTTATCCATGACTAAAATCTATGCCCTTCATTTTTTGGATTATCTAATTGGTTACTAAGCATTGGAACGCTAAATCTTCATTTATATTTTTTTTGCAATTATACCAATTACTTAATGATGTGATTAATGATGAAGTCATATTAGACATATTAAGTGGCATCAACCCCATCTATTGGTTTCTCTCTAATATAGCCAATTTCCCCCATGTTTGATGGGTATTGGGTTCCTCCATTTTAACTTTGCTTATTAAAATGGAACATATTACAACTTCTTTAGGAATGAAAAATCCTTGACCTTTATATGGATGTCTTTTCTTATAATGCTTGAAGCATGATTTCACTAATGGTTTGTATAAGACTTTATAACTTGTCATATGCATTTAAATAATGGGTTTGAGGAGTTAAAAACTATTGGGATTCATATAATCAAACTTAACAGCTTGTAAGTCATAGGTGATTAGCACAAATCTATAAGTATCCATCCATCTTTGTAAGGTCTAAGGTTAAGCCATAACTTATGACTCTACTTATGTTGATTAATAAGACCCATAGATACTCCCCATAATGATAAAGAACTAAGTCACATTAAAGCCATCTAGAGTGCCATTAGAGATTCTTTTTTTGTCTAAGGAAAGATGGTCATTCAATGACCTAGAATGGACTTAACCATTCTTTATGGAATTCATCAAGTGGAGCTAAATTCCCTCAGAACACAAGGAAATTGAAATTAATTTAAAGGTAATTTATATGACTCATAAGTCATACATATAGCATAATGGAGCTTCCCTTAAATTGACCTTAGCACTAAATTTTTCAAAAATTTAGGGATTAGTTCATTTTTACTAATATGACAAGCATAAAATTCATACTTCTCTTAACTTTATAAAATAACTTAATGAATTTTTCATAGATATGCCCAATGACTTTTAAAAGCAAGATTAACCATAAATGAGGAGGCTTATACAAACTAATTCTCTTTCTTGTTTTTTAGCTTGAATCATGAAGTTAATAAGAAAATAGGCAGGGGTACTTTTTTCTTGTTGTTCCCCCTTAACCCTTGCTTGCAAGAGAGTTTAGCTGTCTTTTGCATTGGTTAATTTTGATAATTTTTTGACACACTTTGTGGTATGATCTACTAGTTTGTGATACTGAGAGGGGGTGAATCAATATCACCACAATTCGCAATTCGCAAGTAAGTGAACAACTTCAACCTCTTCTTCAAAGTGAACTCTTTCTCAAACTCGACTAAGGTAGATCTATTATTACCTACTAATCACAATAGTTCCCAAAGTTACCTTTCAGACACCTTGCCTAATAGACAATTCGGATGTTCTTGTTTAGGTCTTTGTTAGGTTATGGGTTGGCTGATACATTAACTGCGTTCACAACTCAATTCAAAACACAAAACATAAAGCAAATTAAGGACACACGAGATTTACGTGGTTCCGTCAATGTGACGTACATCCACGGTGGTAGGGACTCTCCTTTACGGAGACTATCCACTATACTTGAGAATTCCAGTTACAATGGATATCTTAATCCTCTGCTCCTTTCATTATTGCAATTACTAAGCAAGTACAATACAAAGAGTGTCACTTACTATGTCTACCCTTCTTCTAGCTTGTCTTAACTCTATTGAATTGAAAGGCTGCTCCACTGCCGCTTAGAAGTTCACTGCAATGCTCTCTAACCTCTCTTGAAGAAATCTGGAAATACGTTGAGTTCTTTCTATGCTTCACCGAATTCCTTCTTTAGGTTGTCTCACACAGCTTCTGCTTTCACCGTCTCACGGTCTCACCCGTCTCTTTGTCTCATGGGTCGCCTCACGTTTCTGGTTTGTCGTTCTACGTCTCACGGCCTGCCTCACGTTTCTGGTTTGGCGTTACACGTCTCATGCACGTTTTTGGTTTGCACTCTTTGCTGGTTTCACGCCTCACGTACGTTTCTAGTTTGCACGCCTTGCTGGTCACATGCCTCACACACGTTTCTGGTTTGCACGCCTTGTTGGTCACACACCTCACGTACATTTCTGGTTTGCACGCCTTGCTGGTTAAACGCCTCATGCACGTTTCTGGTTTGCACTTGTTCGTTTAACACCTCTGGACAGCTTGGTTCAAGTCATGCGGCTTGCCTCACTGCCATTGCACGTCAGCTGGCCTGTACCACTCTCTTGATTTTTTTGTGTTTAAGTCACATAGCCTGTCCGTTTTTGGTTTCAGCCGTTGCACGTTCCTGTCCGTTTCTCTCCAGGTGGTGTTTACGTTTTCTTTTCCAAGATGTATCTTCTCTCACGGGTTGTCTCTCTCACCATCCAGCCGAGTGCTCTATTTTTTGTGTTTTTCTGTTTTGCTGGTTTTTGCCAAGAGATCGTTTGGCTGGATATCCCTTGTTTTACCGTTTACTACTTTGGCCGGTTCCTCTATTCTGTGTTCTCTCTTGCCGTCCATTCTTTGTTTTGCCATGCTGTTTTAGACGTATGTCTCCTTTGGCCAATCACTCTCCTTTGTCGTCCACTATGTGTTCTGTCGTGCTGGTTTTGCTGTCCAACCTTTGTGTTTTGCCAGTTGTCTCTTGTGTTGGACGGACTCTCTCTTCCTTTTCGGTGGTGTTCTTCGTCTTGTAGGGTGTTGTCGAGTGATCACCTTGGTTGGCTGGTTGCTCTAGGTTTGTCGTTCCAAAGCTCAATTTTCGACTCACCTTGGTTTGATGTCTTCTTTTTGTTTTCTCTTTAGTCGGCCGATTGCTTTCTCTTGCTTGTTTTCTGAGTGGTTCCTCTAGGTTTTTTGTATTGCTCAATTGTTGACACCCTTCTTCTTCCCGTCGACGGCTACCCTATTTGCTCTCTCTCTCTCTCGACTATATATTTTGTTATCATCGGTTCCTTTTCACTCAACCGTTGGCTGCTCCTTTTCTCCCTTTTTCTCTCTCTCTTCGTCTGTCGGGTTTTTCTTTGCCATGCTCCTCTTCTTTTTGCCGTGTATTCAATTATGTTGGCCTTACCCTAATTTTGTTTTCCAAGGTCTTTATATACTCTCTTTCATGAAACCCTAATAGGGCTTACGCGGCGAATTTACGTTCTTACCCCTCCATGTGGCTTTTACCTTCTTGCCCTTTCATGTGCCTTTACTTTCTTGCACACTTAAACCTAGTTGACAACAATTACAACCCATACAAGGCTGTGGAAAAAACATCTCTTTTAAATAATTACGTAGATTAATAAGTCTTTTAATTTCCTCTAACAAGGGAACCATGTCAATTTCAAAAAAGATAAAATAATGATTGCAAGATCCAATAATAGATAAAAGTCTTTAACAAGGATGATTGGATATTAACATTAAAGAGGTAATTGATGTCCCCGTAAATTCTTTAAAATGCTAGCTTTTGATTAATAGTCCATGAGTCCCATATTTACTAAAGAATAAAGTAGTGTAATTATTTGATAGTAAACTACAAAGAAGGCAACATAAATTTAATGAGAGATAATCTCTAAATTGTTCTTAGAGATCCTTATAATAACTCTTGAAATAGGCTCAAATGCCTTTCAAAATCTACATGATGACTATTTAAGTGCTTGGAAACAATAGCCAATATTATGAATCATGAATAATGCCTAAATGTATGGATAATGATGTTATATAAAAGCATAAAAGAAAAGGACAAAGGAAAAGTATTAGTATGGTGAATAAAAAGGTAAAGCATATAGTAAAGTGTTAAAGGTAGAAAGTAAAGATGCATTTTGCAATCTTATATTTAAAGATTAAGAAGGAAATATTGGGCTCCTTATCTTAAGAAAGATGGATTTATTAAGTAGGTTAACTTTATGATTTAAACATCTAGGTAGCGTGGATTGAAAAATCTCTAACTAGGTTAAAAAAGTCTCTTAGAAGTTCTTTTCCTTACCGTTATAGACTATAAGTAAGAGATACTTATTTGAGTACCATAGTCGTAGGCTACATGAAAAGCTTAATATTTTTTCTTATAAGTAGTGTATAAGTCAAGCTCTAAAGCTTTTATAAGTGTGTGCAAATATGGTTTGGATGTAACGATAAATAAAAGTCTATATGACATGCCAAAATAAAAAAGATAAGCATATAAAATATTAAGTAAGAAAATAAATTAGCATAAAAATAAAGACATTTTAGAGTAGCCTAACTCTCAAAATTATCCCTAGTGGAGTCACCAGGTTGTCGTGGCATGCCCCATCCTAAAAGAAAGGGAATATAATAAACATACAAGGATATGGATAGGCAACATAAGATAAAGGGAATGGTGATGAGCTTCTAACAATAAGTGCACCTATGATCTCAACTAATATTGACAACCAAGATGAATCATTTGATTGCAATTTATGACCTAATTCACACTTGCCACTCAATTAGCAATATGTGTTTAAGGTCAAATTCAAAAAAAAAAAAAAAAGACCTTACTTTTTTTAAAATGATTTAAAGTTGTCACTTAACTATTTAACATATGATTGGAACACCTTAAACCATCAATTTAGATGAATATCTTATCTTCTAAATTAATAGAGTTGATCTATTTTACTAAGATTCATTAAGATTTGATTACACTAGTTAGAGCTTGTAACCAACATAAATGCTTATCGTAGATAATAATACTACTATTTACTTTGCTTTTATGATTTTTACTAATATTTTATTTACTTTTCTCTCTTTATGTAAGCTAATATTTATGATGAATGCATATGCATTAGGATTTTGAGGAATTTGCATAAGACAAAGAAGGTTTAGAAAGGATAATATGACAAATGCTAGCAATAAATGTGATATCCAATTCTTAAAAAGATTAAAGTTGAATTATATGTCTCATTATTTAATTTTATCTATGTTACTAGCTAATTTAAGCTAGAGATTGAAAGAGGAACGACATTTTTTATAAAGGCCCTATGCTATGACTAAGAATAATTATTAATTATGAGATAAGTTTAACAAAAATAATTTGCTTCAATACACAGTCTTAGTAAAGATTTTAAGTTGCTTCTAATGATAATCCCTTGCACTCAAAGAATTTTGTAATAGGCTTTAGATGCTTTTTGTGGTAACGCTTTGCAATAAAGACATTTTAAGAAAGAGAGTCAAAATTTTTGGGAAATGGTCGAATACTTTTTACAATGATCCTATAAACTAAGAGAATTTTGAAATGTTTAAGAAAAACTCAGATGTTTTTTATGATAATCCTTTGCATTAGGAATTTTAGAAAAAAAAAAGCTAGAATTTTTGGAAAATTATTTAAATACTTTTTAAGTAATCCTTTACACTAAAGGAAGAACAAAGTATCCAGAACTTTGAAAAATATTTGGCTACTTTTCATAGTGATCCTTCACATTAGGAGAAATTTTAAAACATTTTTAAGATTCGAATGATTTTATTAATGATCTTTCTCATTAAAAACTTTTAAGAAAACAAATTCAAATTTGTTTGTAAAATATTCACATTCTTTTCACAATGACCCTTCAAATTGGAAAAAGAATGGAACTAAATGAAGTTCCCAACTTCATCCTAAGATCTACTAATCTGTGATACTGAGAGGGGGGGTGAATCAGTATCACACCCCTTAAAAAAAACTCTAATAATTTAAGCCAAAAATGAACTCTTTCCCAGATTCAACTAAGGTAGATCTATTGTTACCTACTTATCACAATAGTCCCCAAAGTTACCTTTCAGACACCTTGCCTATTAAACGAATCGGTTGTTCTTGACTAGGTCCTCTTTTAGGTTATGGATTTGATGATTCTTTAGCTGTGTTCACAACTCAATTCAAAATTGAAGTTCCCGACTTCACCCTATGATCTACTAGTTTGTGATACTAAGAGGGGGGTGAATCAATATCACCATAATTCGCAAATATGTGAACAACTTCAACCTCTTCTTAAAAGTGAACTCTTTCTCAGATTCGACTAAGGTAAATCTATTGCTACCTACTAATCACAATAGTTCCTAAAGTCACCTTTCAGACACCTTGCCTAAGAGACAATTCGAATGTTCTTGTTTAGGCCTTCTTTTAGGTTATGGGTTGGCTGATACTTTAGCTGCGTTCACAACTCAATTCAAAACACAGAACGTAAAGCAAATTAAGGACACACGAGATTTATGTGGTTTCGTCAACGTGATGTACATCCACGATGGTAGGGACTCTCCCTTACCGAGACTATCTACTATAATTGAGAATTCTAGTTACAATGGATGTATTAATCCTCTACTCCTTTCACTATTGCAATTACTAAACAAGTACAATACAAAGAGTGTCACTTACTGTGTCTACCCTTCTTCTAGCTTGTCTTGCCTCTGTTGAATTGAAAGGCTGCTCAACTGCTGTTTAGAAGTTCACCACAACACTCTCTAACCTGTCTTGAAGAAATCTGAAAATACGTTGAGTTCTTTCTAATGCTTCGCTGAATTCCTTTTCTAGGTTATCTCACACAGCTTCTGCTTTCACCATCTCACGATCTCACCCATCTCCTTGTCTCACAACTCGCCTCATGTTTCTGGTTTGTCGTTCTACGTCTCATGCACGTTTCTAGTTTCCACCCTTTGTTGGTCACACACCTCACGCACGCTTCTGATTTGGTGTTTCACATCTCACGTATGTTTTTTGTTTACACGCCTTGCTGGTCATACGCCTTACCACCATTTCTGGTTTGCTTGTCCGTTTTACACCTCTGGACAGCTTGGTTTGCTCTCTCGGTGGTTTCTTCTTTCACGGTTTCTCCTCTTTTCCCTTACAGACGATATGTTATCTTCTCTCTTATGTGAGTCACACGGTTTTCTCCAGTCGTCACACCTCTTTGCCGTGTGTTCTCCCTTGCCATCTAGCCTTGCTTTAGCCGTTCTCCTCCTTACTTGGTTGTCCACCCCTTTACCGTTGGTTGTGTTTGGCCATGTAGATTGGTTTAGACGTTTACCTTGTTTAGCCGTGTAAGTTGGTTTGGACGTTCCCCTTTGGTTAGCTGATTGTCTCCCTTTGGCTATCCCTTTGTGTTTTGCCATCCAGCTCTTACTGTCCAGTCATTCCTCCCTTGTTTTCTCTCTTTGGCCGGTCACCCTTTGTGTTTTGCCGTCCAACACCTTCTAATTTGTGATTTGCCGTTCACCTTTGGTTGTTGTCCAGCCGTGTCTTCTCCTTTGCAAGTGGTGGTTTGTCGTTTTCTCCCTTGTGTTTGCCAAGCGGTTTGCTTTGGATATCTTTTTGTTTGGTCGTCTCCTTCCTCACGTTTTCTCTCTTTGGTCGGCTAGTTGTCTAGGTTTGCTGTCCGTTTTGCTCAATTGTCAACTTGTCTTCATTTGTTGTCTTCCAATGGCCTTTATATACTCCTCCATGAAACCCTAATAGGGCTTACTTGCGGCGAATTTACTGTTTTGCCCTTCCATGTGGCTCTACTTTCTTGCACACTTAAACTTAGTTGACAACAATTACAACCCATACAAGGCTGTGGGAACAACAATCTCCCTCTTTGTAATTGTTGGCAACACTCATAACAAAATCCACTATGCAGCAGTTTTAACTCCCCCTAAATATGCACTCCCCTTTTCTTAATAGCTCCCCCTGCACTATTGTTTCTCTCCTCCTTTGCCAACCAATTACAAATCTAAAAAACTCGCAAAGTGGAGATGGAAGATTCACCTGAACTTCAGGCTTAAGGAGGCATTCGCATAGACAGACTCATTCTGTGCTTTTCAAACAGCTCTGTGGATAGAGATTTAGTTAGATCTTGTGTAGCCTCTTCAACAGATTTAGGTTCAACTTATGAGAGTAAAGCAGTAGCTCCCACAATTCTTCTTCTTGTTGTAACTCCTGTTGATGGGTCACCTATGATCTGATCTCCTTGATGAGCACTGGTCAATGTTTTCTTTGTCCTTTTTCCTTGCATCGTCTTAATTGCAAGAGGATCTCTTTCTTCATCTTCAGATTCACTCTTCTCCGAGTCTGAACTTACTTCTTGTTCCTTTTCTTCAGGTTGGTCTGATTATTCATCTACATTAAAGTCATCTTCTTCATTGTCCTCAGCTTCTCCATTCTGTATTGTTTTCCAATTCTTATATATTCTCACATCACTAAAAGTGATCACTTTTCCCAGCTTATGTAGGAAAACTCTGTAACCTTTTGTCTTTGCTAAGTATCTCACAAAGATGCCTTCATCAGACCTAGCGTTGAATTTTCCCAAGTTTTGCTCCTTGTTCTTCACAAAACATGGGTTGTCATAGACTCTGAGATACTTGGCTATTGTCTTCTTCCTACTCCATAGTTCATATAGAGTCTTATTAGTATTGGACCTTAGTAATACTCTATTTAGTATATGTATGACTGCAAATGTTGCTTCTGTCCAAAATCTTGTGTGAACCTTAGATTCCAGTAGTAGAGTTCTCGCCATTTCGACCACAGCTCTATTTTTCTTCTCTACCACCCCGTTCTATTGAGGAGTTCTTGCTGCTGCCAATTGGTGATGAATTCCATGCTTCTCAAGATAATCTTTAAAAGCTTTATTTGTAAATTCAATGCCTTGATCTGACCTCAATACTTTGATCTTCCTTCCACTTTCATTTTCAACCAATCTTCTGTATCTCTTGAAGCAATTCAAAACTTCTGACTTGTGTTTGAGGTGTATGATGCAGGTCCTTCTCGAATAATCATCAACAAATAAGATGAAGTACCTCTTACCATTCAACCCTTTTGTTCTCATCGACCCACATAAATCAATATGCACAATGTCAAGCACTGCTTCAGAACTGAACTCTTTGGTCTTATACTGCTTTCTGACATGTTTTCCTTTAGAGCATGCTGAGCAAACATACTCTCTCTCTTTCCTTAGGTCAGGAATACCTCTAATTGCATGAGTAGTGGTCAGCTTCCTCATGTTCTTCTGTGAGAAGTGTCCTAGCCTCCTACGCCAGAGTTGATTTTCTTCTTCTTTGGTGAGTAAACAGCTACTTGTCTCGTACTCATTAATCACATATAAATTTTCAGTTGTTCCTTTCCCAGCTGTAACAGTATTGCCTTCTTTACTCTTTACTTGGCAACCTGTTTCATTAATCACATATAAATTTTCAGCTGTTCCTTTCCCAGCTGCAACAGTATTGCCTTCTTTACTCTTTACTTGGCAACCTGTTTTTGTGAATATCACTTTATGGTCGTCGTTGCATAGTTGGCTGACAGATGCTAGATTATTTCTGAGTCCTTTAACGTGCAGAACATCTTTCAACTTTCCTTTTCCAATATTCACTGACCCTTTACCACTGATGTTGAGTGAATCATCATTGTCAAACTTGACTCTGCCTTCTCTTGATTTGTTTAACTTTGATAATTTACTCTTGTCTCCCATCATATACGAAGTACATCCACTATCAAGGATCCACTGCTTATCCTTGTAATCAGCCTTTAGTGCAATTTCAGCTATATTAGCCACCTCCCTTTTTGCTCTATATTCCTTCTTTTGAACTAGCTACAAGATAGCTTTCTCCTTTTTCTCAGTTTTGACTGCACCGCTTGTTTTCACTGTGCCATTGAGTGCCTTCTCTTGCTCAGGGAGAAGTGTCATGCATCTCTTGGCATTATAGCCATCCTACCCGCACCTTTCACACTGTTCCAAGTCTGCCAATATAGCAAACTTATTCTTTGAAGCTACTGGTTTGGGCTTCCACCAACAATCCTCGTCAGTGTGTCCTTGCCTTTTATATAGTATATGCAAGAACTCACGACAGGTGTTCTCCTCTGAGTTTTGTATTGTCTCCCCCTGTATGCAGCGTCGTATCTTCTCAAGTTGGAGACATATACTGGCCTTCTCCACCAGCAGTTACTCGCCTTATGACCCCAAACTCCACAATAAAGGCAATGACCTTGAAACTGCCTCTTCTTGGGTCTGATCACAGCTTGTCTTCCTCTGTTTATCACTTGCTGTGTAGGCAAAGTAGTTGGCTTCTTTGCTTGTGTGACTTTCATTTTAGTCACTTTCTTCTCCTTCTTCTGTTCAGCCATAGCCCTCTGCTGGTTGACTTTCTTTTCTTCCTGCTTGTTTGCCACCTTAGGTTGCTTCTTCAGATCTTCTTTAGTCTCAGCTATCTTCTTTTGAGTCACAACCTTCTTTTTCAACTTCTGTGGCACATTCTTATTTTCTTTAACCAATGCAGCCTCAGATTGCTGCACTTTCTCTACATTCATCTCTCCTTTTATAGAACTTGTTTCTCCTATCATTTCAAGCTTCTGCAAGTTCTCTTTACTACTTTTAAGTTGTTGTTGAAGTCTCAGTAACTCTTTCTCCATTTCTTCAATTTTTGAAGTCCTTGAGCCAAGCTCTACTATAAGGTCTTCATATATTTTGATCTGTTCTTCAAATCTTCTCTTTAAGTCAATATGTTCAACCCTTATTTCATCCTTTTGACTTTCAACTTCCTCAGACTTTGCTTCAACTTGTTTTATGTAAGCCTCCAACCTTTTTATGGTTCTGCCCCTTCTAATTATCTCCTTTGAAGCTGCTTCCAACTCAGCTTCAAGATCTAGTTCTTCTTCATCAACCTCCTCTTCCTCTTCAGAGGTGGAACTACCACCTTGAGCTGATGCCATAAAGGCCTGCTCATCTAATGATTCTTCATCTTCCTCCTCATCAGCTTCTTTTATCTAACTCACATAACTCTTGAATGAGCCTCTATTCTTCTTCTGTGGGTTAGCAGTCTTCTTGCTGGACTTCCTTGATTTCAATGATGATCTTCTCCATCTTGAATTATGCTCATCATCACCATTCTCATCTTCATCATCAAGTTTCACTTTGCACTGAGAAGAAAAGTGTCCAGTCTGCCCACAACGATAACATCTCAAGGACAACTGTCCTTTTCCCTTCTTAGACCCCCTTTTGAATTTCCTTGTGAAGTAAGCCAATATTTCACCTTCACTTTCTTCCTCATCTTCATCATCATCATCCTTACTAGATGATTCTTCCTCTTTTTTTATCTTCAAGTGCTTCATAGTTTTGAAAGCTGCCTCCTTTGATACCTTCGTTGTTGCAGAGCTTTCAACTGACTTTATCCTCATCTCATATGCAATGAGATTACACTGGAGATCATGCAGAGACATAGAATTGAGATCTTTACTCTCCTCTATAGCTACTACCTTTGAGGCAAACCTCTCATTCTTCTGCATGACTTCTCAAGTCATTTACAGCGTCAATAACCCTGGTGAAGAACTCTTGAACTGTCTCATTCTTCTGCATTCTGAGAGATTCATATCTCTCCTTGAACACTTGAAGCTTAGCCTCCTTCATTCTGTCATCACCTTCATAGACTTTCTGCAATCTGTCCCGTATCTCCTTGGCAGATTTTCAGTCCATAACTTTAGCATACTCAGCATTTGTCAATGCTGAAATTATGACATTTGAGGCCTTCCCATTTATCTCAACCTGCCTTAACTCCTCTAGGGTTGGGTCTTTACCTTCTTCTAGAGCCACAAAACCATCCTGTATGCATTTCACTGCGTTCATGCTCATGGTTACAAATACCACTTGCATTCTTGCTCTCCACATATGGTAGTTGGTTCTGTTGAAGATTGGAACCTTCTTACTGTAAGTAGTGTTGCTGCTGGTACCGGCTTCCATTTCTCAGTATGCTGAACAAGTCAAACTTCTAGATCCCTTCAAACTAGTACACTAAGCTGTTAAGCTTTAAACTGGTGAACCTGTGCTCTGATACCAATTGAAGTTCCTGACTTCACCATAAGATCTACCAGTTTGTAATACTGAGAGGGGGGGTGAATCAGTATCACCACAATTCGCAGATATGTGAACAACTTCAACCTCTTATTAAAAGCGAACTCTTTCTTAAATTCGACTAAGGTAGATCTATTATTACCTACTAATCACAATAGTTTCCAAAGTCACCTTTCAGACACTTTTCCTAATAAACAATTTAGATGTTCTTATTTAGGTCTTCTTTTAGGTTATGGGTTGACTGATACTTTAGCTGCGTTCACAACTCAATTCAAAACACAGAACGTAAAGCAAATTAAGGACACACGAGATTTACGTGGTTCTGTCAATGTGACATACATCTACGGTGGTAGGGACTCTCCCTTACCGAGACTATCCATTCTACTTTAGAATTTCAGTTATAATGGATATCTTAATCCTCTACTATTTTCATTATTGCAATTACTAAGCAAGTACAATACAAAGAGTGTCACTTACTGTGTCTACCCTTCTTCTACCTTGTCTTGCCTCTATTGAATTGAAAGGCTGCTCCACTGCCGCTTAGAAGTTCATTGCAACGCTCTCTAACCTCTCTTAAAGAAATCTAGAAATACGTTGAGTTCTTTCCAATGCTTCGTCGAATTCCTTCTCTAGGTTGTCTCGCACAGCTCCTGCTTTCACTGTCTCACAATCTCACTCATCTCATTGTCTCACAGCTCGCCTCACGTTTCTAGTTTGTCGTTCCACGTCTCACGGCCTGCCTCATGTTTTTGGTTTAGTGTTACACGTCTCACGCACGTTTCTGGTTTGCATCCTTTGCTGGTCACATACCTCACACACGCTTCTGATTTGGCGTTTCACATCTCACGTACATTTTTGGTTTGCACGCCTTGCTGGTCACACGCCTTACCACCATTTCTGGTTTGCATTTGTCCGTTTTACACCTTTGGACAGCTTAGTTTGCTCTCCCGATGGTCTCCTCTTTCATAGTTTCTTCTCTCTTCCCTTATGGACGGTGTGCTGTCTTCTCTCTTACGTGAGTCACACAGTTTTCTCTAGCCGTCACACCTCTTTGCCGTGTGTTCTCCCTTGCTGTCCAGCCTTTCTTTGGCCGTTCTCCTCCTTGCTTGGCCGTCCACCCCTTTGCCGTTGGTTGTGTTAGCCGTGTAGATTGGTTTAGACGTTTACCTTGTTTGGCCGTGTAGGTTGGTTTGGACGTTCACCTTTGGCCGTGTAGATTGGTTTGGACATTCACCTTTGGTTGGTCGATTGTCTCCCTTTAGCTGTCCCTTTGTATTTGTCGTCCAGCTCTTGCTGTCCAGCCATTCCTCCCTTGTTTTCTCTCTTTGGCCAGTCACCCTTTATGTTTTGCCGTCCAGCACCTTCTGATTTGTGATTTGCCGTTCACCTTTGGTTGCTATCCAGCCGTGTCTTCTCCTTTGCAGGTGGTGGTTTGCTGTTTGCTCCCTTGTGTTTACCGAGTGGTTTGCTTTGGACGTCTTTTTGTTTAGCCGTCTCCTTCCTCACATTTTCTCTCTTTGGTCGGCTGGTTGTCTAGGTTTGCTGTCCATTTTGCTCAATTGCCGTCTTGTCTTCATTTGTTGTCTTCCAATGGCCTTTATATACTCCTCCATAAAACCCTAATAGGGCTTACTTGCGGCAAATTTACTGTCTTGCCCTTCCATGTGACTTTACTTTCTTGTACACTTAAACCTAGTTGACAACAATTACAACCCATATAAGGCTGTGGGAACAACAAAAACACAGAATGTAAATTCAAAGTAAGGACACAAGAGATTTACGTGGTTCCGTCAATGTGACGTACTCCATGGTGGTAGGGATTCTTCCTCTACCGAGACAATCCACTATACTTGAGAACACCAGTGTGGTATCCCTTATGATTACAATAGATGTCTTAATCTTCTACTCCTTTCACTAATGCAAATACAAAACAATCACAATACAAAGAGTGTCACTTACTGTGTCTACCCTTCTTCTAACTTGTGTTACCTTTATGTGATTTGCATAGGATGCTTCACTACCGCTTGGAAGATCACCAAAATTCTCTCTAACCTCTCTTGAAGAAATCTGGAAATACGTTAAGTTCTCTTAATGCTTCCCCAAATTTCTTCTCTAGGTTGTCTCACACAACTTCTGGTCTCACGGTCTCACCCGTCTCCTGGTCTTACAGTCTCACTGTTTCACAGCCTGCACTCACGCTTCTGGTTTGCCGTTTCACGTCTCACAGCCTGCCTCACGTTTTTGGTTTGGCATCTCACATTTCACGCTTCATTGGTCTCACGCCACAAGTACATTTCTGATTTGCATCCGTTTTCTTGGTCTCACACCTCACGCACGTTTCTGGTTTGCATCCACTTTGCTACATGATTGTGCTGCACTCCCATCCGTTTCACGGTTTCGCTGCACTCCTTCGTCTGTTTCACGTCTCACGGATCTGCTTTCACCGTCACACACTTTCTAGGGGTTTGCTGTTTCGGTCACACGTTTCACACCTTCAGGATACTCTCATCCGTTTCACACCTTCGAGATGTTTGGTTTGCTCACTCGGCCAGTTCACGCCTTTGGGATGCTCTTGTCCGTTGGTGTGTCGTCTCTTCCCTTACCAATGGTGCGTCGTCTCTTCTCTCACCAATGGTGCACCGTCTCTTCCCTCACTAATGGTGTGCCGTCTCCTCTCACCGTGAGTCTTCTCTCACTGTGTGTTTTCTCTTGTTATTGGTTACTCTTTTCTTTCAGCCAATGGTGTCCTCTCTATTGTAAGGTTTTCTCTTTCAAAGTCTCTTGTCGTGCTCTCCTTTTTGCCGTGTGTTGTGTTTTGCCATGTACACTTTTTTTTTCCGTTTTTCTGGTGTGTGCGTGCTATCTTCTCTTGCTCTACCAGTTTATATACTCCCTTCTATGCAAACCCTAGTAGGGTTTACTGGAGCTGTGGCAAATTTCCTTTTTTGCCCCTCCATGTAGCTTCATATTACTGTTCCATGCAAATCCTAGTAAGGTTTACTAGAGCTGCGGCGAATTTCCTTTCTTGCCTTTTTCTTTCTACTGAAAACTCATCTCTTGAATGCTTGAATAAGCCATTTCTGCTTGCACACTTAAATCTGGTTGACAACAATTACAACCCATACAAGGCTATGGGAATAACACTAAACAACTTTATGAAAATTAGCAAAAATGATATATATGATTTTTTATTTTTGCCTAATTAGTAGTTTCTTTGATTTTTCCTTTCAAAATTTTATTTTTTCTTTAGAGTGCTAAAAAATTTTGCATTTTGGGTAATAGGAAAAATAAAAGCAAACAAAAGCTTAAGATTTTGTGGTTTTGCAAATCATTTTCTCCCTTTTATTCTTTTTTATAAAAATATATTGCAAAAAAGAAATAAAAAAAATTATTGGACCTATAAGAAAGGGAAACCTAAGCTAGTGACTTAAAGAGGAGCCCAAAAGTGGGTTTCAACGCCTAATTTGATTCGTTTGAAACAACATCATTTCAAGTACAAAAGACTATTCCCAAGAAGTTTGGCATCATTTGGATTGTTAAAAGATAAATTTAAATACCAAAATGATGTCATTTTTAGTAAGGAGGGTTGGCTTCTAGACACTAAGAAGGTGTCATTTTGGTGATCATATATAGTCATCTTTTTTAGATTAAAAACATAATTCTCTCATTTTTCTCTCTCTTGTTGTTGACTTTCCTTCTCTTTTCTCTTTCTTTCTTTTGTTTCTTCTTTGTCACAAAAACTCTCCAAAATCTAGACATTCCTTAACAAGTTTAACAAATCTTAAAGTCTTGACTTAATTTACTAAGCTTCAAATGTAACATTAAGGTTTTCATGGAGTGCCTAAGCAAAACCTAAAGGGTTTTTAGGTCAACTCGAGACCACACCCTCTTCTTCTTGTACTTCTTAGCTAAGGGATTCCAAATGTAAGCATGGTTAAGCTTCTTTGCTTCTTATTCTTTTTTTTTTTCTATGTTTCTTATGGCTAAAAACACAATTTTTGTCTAAACTTCTCATTTTTGGACCCTAGAACCTTTGCTTGCCAAAAGCAAGCTCTATTAGGGCTTTAAGGTTCCAAAAACACTAGGCTAAGGGGATAATGATCCCTTTCTACTATAGTTTTCTCTTTTTTTTCTAAAAGGAGTTTTCTAGGTATTGACTTGAGATTTAAGGGTTTGAGTCTTTTTTTCTAAATGTATTTTTGTTTAGTATTCTAAGGAGCTAATTATGAGTTATTGTGACATATAGTTGCCTAAAAAAGGGTTACTAGAGATAGCAATTTGATTTTGTGAGGAGATGAAAATGAGGTTTGTATGTGTCCTAGCTAAAAGGTTCGGATTTCATAGCTATAGATGTTAACATTGGATTTAGAGTGTCTTCCTGGCTAGATTGAGTGTAGGAAATTCAATATTTAGGAAGAGTATCACTGATCATATGTTTGTATTTTTGGGTTTATTAGTTCTTGATAAAAAAAAATTATTATCTTTGACTTAGATTAGAGGTTTAATATAGGAGATCTCTTACTAATCCCTCAAAAAATACAAAAATTAATTTCTTGAAGCATAAAGGCAATATGGGTGAACTGAAATAGCAAGAACAATAAGTTGGATTATAAATTGAAAAAATGAAAGTAAGAAAAATGTAAATAGAATGAGAAAGTGATAATAAAATAAAACAAAGTGCTAAAATGAAAAACTAAAATGTAAAATGCTAGAAATGAAACTCTTTTACTTTGTCGATTATTTGCTCACTTTTGAGTTATCTTCAACAATTTCTTTGGTAGTTAGTGTAGTTAGATTAAAATGTGTTGATTAAAGCATGATCCTTTCTTTTATATTTACTAATTGCTTGATCATAAAAAAGTTTGACTTAGGAAGTGAAGAAAAAAGAGCATCCAATGGCCTTTTAGGGTACCTATGTGACCAATTCTTTATGTAATGTATCTTTCTTTAAAAAGAAAGATTACTAATGGTGATGTCAATAGTTGTTGTTTTCCTTTACAATATTTCCCACTTGTTTTGGAGATTTTCCTCAAACTTACTAAACATGGCGTTTTTTTTTTTCTGTACCATTTTTGTTAGCATGATCTAAAAGCTGGCAATATGTCCTTATGTCTTTTTTTTTTCTCTCTTTTTATGGCCCCCTTTCGTTTATGTTACACTTACTACTCACATTGGATCGTTTTCTCCTAGTATTATTGCTTTCTTCTTCTCTATCCCCATCTGAAGAGGGGCCCTTCTTTTATAATCATTTTGGTTGTGTGATTCATTGCTAGGAGATAAGAAAGAATCTATACTGTGTTGTTTTTCTGCATTTATTCATTTATTTGTGTGCTTTAGGTTTAAGATCTAGGTTTGAACTTGCTATAGCCTTGAAGTACCCTAAATCCATTAAAGTTTGTGATATATTGGGCTTACCGTGAAGGTCTACTTAAAGTCTCTTGAACATGTTGGGGGCCTACTAACTAGGATCTCTTTCTGCTTTGCTCTCTTAAACTCAAGCTTGAAGAAAATAGGGTCTTAACTAAGGTCCAGGACTAATGGCTATAAGGATGCCTACTAAGCTTGTTGGGAGGTCCAATAAAAGTTTAGGCTCTCCTTCCTTCCACGTTTATAATAGGCTAGACCTTGTATTAAGTCCTTTGTAATTTGCACTTGGTTTATAATTTGCACTTCAATAAATTATTTTAAGATTTTTCCTTTTCTCTTGTTTTCTTTTTTTTTTTCTCTTTTTCTTTTTTGTGCTTTTTTTCTTTTTTTTTTCTACCTTTTTTCTTTTCATCCAAATCCAAATTAACTGCAATCCTATTATATGCACCAGAGAGAAAGAGAGAAAGAACAAATGTGCATACTCTCTTATTAATTAGGTCAAACAACATAAGAGTACAGCACATTTGGTCTTTTTAGAGGGCATTTGGCCCTCCCAGAGGACGTTCGGCTATTAGGTTCTTGTTTGTGGGCATGGATCCAAATATACGTCTTGATTCATAAGTAGCTTTAGTTGTTAGGAGAGGAGAACTAGAGTCAAGTCGAAGTGACCTAGTTTTACTAGGTCAAATCGGCCCATTGACCATGTTAGAATTATTTTCAATTGTTTTAAACTTTGAAAAATTTCACCTTTTTTTGCATTTTTTACTTATTAATTATTATTATTATTTTGTATTTGAGAGACCAACTTGGAGAGCAAGAAAAGAAGGAAGGACGGCGGTCAAACAAAGTTGAGTCAGTTGGAGGTGGCCTAGGAAGTGATAGTTGCTGCGGGTGGTAGTTTTTGGTGACCGGCTCGTGGTTGTTTTTCGGTATTGATCGCCCCCCCCCCAAAAAAAAAGGACAACTCGATCATTGGCATGAGATATCACATTTTGTAATCAAAAAGTACAAATGTACTATGCAAGACTGTTTAATATTTTTAGAATGAGACCACTATCCTTGGCATGTTTTTTTTTCTATGCAAAATAGATGCTAGAAATGTTAAAGGGGTGTTCAAATGCGACCCTCGATTGACTTAGGGAGCAAGAACACTGAGATGAGTATTATGCTGTCTCTTTAGTTTTTCATGCTCTTTTTGTGATGCTTTTATTGTGTATGTGATGTTTTGAGTAGCAAATGTATACTGCGAGTGGGAGAACGTAATATATGGAGGTAAATTATGTGTTAAAATGCAGTGCAAATCTGTGTAATAGTCACAGTTAGTGATGGCTACGAGTACATATCTAATAGCGTTGGCACAGTTAGTGATGGCTACGAGAGCTACAAAAACTAAAAATTGGGTCGCTTACAAGGATTAGATACTAATCCATTGGAATTTTCCTTACTTCTTTCGTGGGCTCATGTTAATAATAAAGTTAGCACAAACCTGAGGTTGAAAAGTTAAGAATCCATGCAATACAGTCCCTTACTTCAGTCAAATACTATTTTGTGAGAACTTTCCTCGACCTTTTCTAGGTAAATAATAAGTAAATTTGCAAAAATTGTAAATTGCTGAAAATGCTAATTAATATGCTCATGAGGCTAAAAGGTTAATGGAACGAGAAAAATTCCCTACTTGGATTGGATACTCATTTGTGAGGACTTTCCATAAACCTTTCTTGGCATCCATATTAGATATTAACCATAAAAGGGGTGTTCCTCAATCAAAAGGCTACCTTGAACTACCCCATATCCATGGATTTTGTCCTTGGATGCAATAGGGAAAGGATTTTGTACAAGGGTCCAAAAGATATTTACTTGCTTAGTTTAATTTCTTGTTTACTTCATTTGAAGAATACTATGTTTCCTTGTACAAATGAGATGCTTGTTGTGACTTTTTGCAGATTGGTAAATCTTGATTGGAATTTTTCCTCTGGATTCCACATTTCCTCCACTGAAGAAGAATGATCTCAATTCAAAGACCTTTACGAAGGTTTCCACTCTTGAATGACATGGACCTTTGCTCGATGGTTTCCCACTTTTGCGTGTTAGTGTGTAATGTCTCTCTTCACAAGCAAAATGTACCTGCTAGCCAAAAGTTGTTGGCTTAACTTGGTGATGGACTTGATTGGCATTTGTAGTGTGGACTTGCCTTGTGAGTCGTGGGCTTTCTTAATGTTGTTGTGGGCTTCCTTGATGCTTCGTTGAACATGTGTCCTTCTGATATATTTGATGGGGTTGGTGTATTTCATGGGACAAAGACCGTTGATGTATCACGGCCTTGGACTTGTAGGGGACTCTTAAGAGCCATCTCCTCGGCCTGGGTTAGGGCCTGGTGACTAACGGATCTTGAGTGAAAACCCATTTGATAGGCTGAGGGGGAAATGATGGACAAGTCCTCCTCTTAGCATAGGAAAAAATTTGTGTTTTTTTTTAACCTTTTTCGGCAACTAGAGGGCAAGTTTAGACGTTTGTATCGGAATAAAATTTAAATTTTCGATTTCTTTTGGTTGTTATCTCCTTGTGCTTTTAACTTCCATTCTTTCATTTTTTTCTCCTTTTTTTTTTCTATTTTCCTTTGCACTTTTCTTTTTCTGTTGCATCTAAAATTACAATTACAACATGTCTCGTGCCGAGTGCAAAGCCCTCGTATTTTGGTCAGAAAAAATAAATGTACAGTAATTACCATATCGGAAGAGTTAGATTTGACTTTACCCACAAACAAAAGTTATGGTATCCGGTTATGAAGCATGAATGAAAAATGGAATTGATTAAATGTAGGGTACAAAGAAAAGGGAGAGATAATTGCGTCTTTCTTTGTTTATACTTGAAGTGGATGGATTGTGAGAAATTATATGTTAGAGAATATATGTGGGCTGATTTAGTGAGGTCAGATTTGAGTAATAAAAGAATTGAGAAGTAGCTTGTACTTGTGAGATAATATATGTGTTTTTACCTGAAGCTTGAGAGGTTGAAGGCGATTTACTTTAGGTTTGGTTTAAATATATTTGAGTTAGAAAGTATTGAGAGGCTAATCAATCGGTTATGTGGATTATTTTATATATGAAGGTTACTTAAAACTATTTAGATTAGTTACATTAATAATGATAACTAATCATTTCCCAGTAGAAAAGTTTTCAGTGAGGCAAGATTGA
The DNA here is from genome assembly GCA_021533255.1 of Ceriops tagal. Lineage (NCBI taxonomy): Eukaryota > Viridiplantae > Streptophyta > Magnoliopsida > Malpighiales > Rhizophoraceae > Ceriops > Ceriops tagal. Next base: position 6,186,472 of record CM038609.1, on the reverse strand, counting down.
ATGAAGTGAATACATTGATGGTGATAATAGAATGTAGTGGAGAAATAGAAGTTGGGGAATAGAAAAGACTAAGGCATGGTTTGACAAGTGATTAGTTCGAAGTGATGAGAGAAGTAACTTAGACGAGCTCAAAATAACCAATGTTCAGGGGAAATATGTATGGGGTAGTAAGGAAAAATTAAAGTAAGTTTTCAGGCGGTTAACTGTTATATTTTGGGGGCAAAGTTCATAAGCAAAAGGGTGTGGTGGCTTGTAATGAAGTGACAATCAGAACATGGGTGGGACAAATTCATCAAAGAAGGTTTCTAATATTTGAGAACGACAATGGCAGAGAAACATAAGCATCTATGGCATACAAATAGTGTACGGGAAAGAGATGTTAGTGTCGGGGTAATATATGAGCAGAGCTGTAATGGTGATTATTAATTAATTCAGTCTCGCATGGGAGACATCACAGCGGACGAGGGAGACGTTTCTGTGGGCGTGTAAACTTCGCTTCACGAATGACTTTTTGTCAGTTGTTGGATGTGGGGGCCGAATGATGATAACAAAGGTTGTTAAGGATATGGACTTAAGCACAAGCTGCGAGTTGATGTTGATTCGGTTAACGTCGCAAGTCTGGATAATTAGAGTGTAGAGAGCATGCTTGTATATGTGTGTAAACGGTCGGAGTGGCAGACGCATAATTGAGAAAGGGTGAAACTAAGGGCATTAGCTATAGCTATGGGAAGGGACGTAGGAGTGTATCAGAATAATGTCTGGGACATGTGGGTGAACATTCTTTCTAAGTTCAGTGAGAATGAGTTAGTCCAATATTAAGAGCATATGTCATTATGTTCAGAATAGAATACGTACGATGGATGAGTATATTTAAAAATACGCGAATGATCGATGCATGTGAGTTAGAGTAATCAGTGAGAAGAAAATAATACATTAGTTGGAATCTGGGATTGTCGGCTGTTTAGAGAAACATTGAAGTACATAGGTGTGAGAGGGAAAAGACATATCTGTAATTTTGTTCAAAAAGAGGTTGTCGAGTGCGGAAATCAATGGTGAAAGAATTAGAACTGCAAGTAATAGCTTATCAGGTTTGTCAGAGTAACTTTTAGATGCGAAGAATAGAGAGTGAAAATTGAACCCTGACGAAGTGCAAGAGGCAAACTTTTCAAGAAAATGTTGCAATAATGAGAGTGAATTCCGTTAGGAGTTACACTCAGCGAATAAGTGGACTAAGAGTTTTGTGAGAGATTACCGAATTTAATGACGTTAGTTCTTTTTTTTTTTTCCGTAATAAATGGGGATATGATAAAGTTTTGAAAATAGAACTTGTTACCCAAATGAAAATTTTAAGATTTAATTGATTCAATTAATTTAAATGAAATTTGTGTTAATTACATTAATTTTTAATTTAAATATATAAAACATGTTTTATCAATATATTTTATATAAAAAATATTAATGTGTATAATACAATAATATATAAGTTCTAAGCATTAAATATATTATAATATTATATTTGATAAATTTAGTTGTTTATATTTTATAATGTAATAGTAAGATTAAAGATTAGTTAACATAATGCATTAATTAGTATAAAAATTTTAATTCAAATAAATTAAACACAAAATACATCATAATTTACATAACTTTTTTTAGTAATTCATGTATTTTTTCTTAAAGATAATATTTTAATTAAAAAATAAGTACAAAATAAAATGTAATATATAATGTTGTATGTATACATATATTCTTTAAATGTAACCAAGTATATGAAATAAAATTTTTCAAAAAATAAAGTGGTGTATATATATTATAATTATGCATATATATGTATAAGTTTGACATAAAAGATAGTTTGATTGTGCCTATTTACCATTTGGCTTCTTTCATATCCTAATATTGAGGCTTTTAAGTTGAACTTATGTATATATACAGACATAATTTGAGATGATGTAGTGAGATATGACATGATTTGATGAGAGATGTAATATATGCTTCATAATGTAGTAATAAATCAATAAAGGTACAAATATATGAGTTGAGATAATTGGTTGCAAAGTCTAAGTATATTACTCACCAAGAGTAATCCAAGATAAGTTTAGTGATTTTGAATGACAGTTTACATAATTATTATGAAAAATGATGCAATATATGTATGCATGGTGGGCTCTTATTGAGAGGTTTTGGATCAATAAGTTCATAATAGAATGGTCCAATCTTTTACGTAAGTGTTGAATATTTCATTTATATGGTTTATGATATTGAGAAAATGATATTGAATGCATTAGGAAGTTACTAAGTATTTTTATTATTCTTAACACTTTTAAAGAAAAGACTTAAGTGTAAGGTTTTTTTTTCTTTTAAAATATCAAAAAAAGAATATACTATTATTACAAAGGTAATGCAAAATGTACTAAATTATATTTATGAGATCACAGTATTTGCAAAACAATTATATTTATAAGGTTAATAAATAAAAGAGATAAGATTATAAGATTTATTACAGATATTGTGAAATATATAAGTGAGATTCTAAGATCTTCCTTTCAAACTATGTAACCATACAATAGTCATACATGAATTAGTTTTTATAATTAAAGGCCAATAGTTAGCTTTCCCTTATTGGTCCCATACTGTGACTGTCAACTTGATAGAAAGAAATTTTGCTTCATTTATACTCAAAGCTCCACCGTTTTAGAAAATATATATACCACTTTCTCATCATCTCCCCTTAAAACTCTTATAATGCCTATTAGCCCAAAAGATTCAATTATATTTACATCTGTATTAAATTTAAAAGAACTAATTAATGACAACAACTATACTAACATTTAAGGGTGTACCTAAATTCTCATTGTTGGTTGAAATCCCCTTTAGGTTTAACATGAATTCATTTAAACAAAGGTTGCTTTGTGGCTACTTTGACTTAGACTACCACCATATTTTAACTCTGATCAAATTGCAAATTTTATCTACCATAAACTTTTGCCTAAAAAGATATAATCATTTCTTACTAGCCAAATTGACCAATTGATAACATAGAACTACATTAACCAAATCTCCTTTCAATCGCATCCTTGACCTAATCTTAGCCATGAATTTTATATTTGTTTCATCAAACCAAGCACCACTCAAGAAATACCCCCACTAACCCATACATTTACATTAGTTGACTCATATAAGATGATAATAAAGGAATAAATAGTTAATTAATTTTTAACCCATGAAACAAAAGGAGCAACTAAATTCTACATTGGCATTATAATTAACCAACCTTAACCTATCTTTGACAAGAAATTTATCTAATAATAATTATCATTCAAATATTTCTACTTTTGGTGGTGTTAATCCCTACCAAATGGTTGTGGATGCATTATCATATGTTCCTTAGGTGTTATCTTATAATTCACAAAATAATCTCATGGTAAACATCTCATTTCTCTCCTTATACCAAATAAATCTATCCTTTTCCACCCTTGGTAGGCAAAATGTCAATATAATGTTCATAAAAGTTATGAATTTCCTTTTTCCAATTAAAGAAACTTTAGTGCCATGAGATATTCCATTTCCATTTCTTGTTCCTCTATTTCTCAAAGTTGTTTGCTGGCCTAGATTCAGTCACTAATAACACCAAAAACAAATGGAATCTATGATATAATGAAATACTCTCAATCTATAATTAATACCAAAAATCCACCTTTATTCTGTCTCCCATCATAAAGCTAAAGTTGAATTTAATAAATTTCAAATTCTTATCATTCATCTGTAAACTAAAATAGACATCTCTTCATGTTGAAGGCATTTAATAGCACTTTGACAACCATTTTTATGGCTAAAATTATCGCTTACCATATCTTCCCTTAAAAATCTTAACCCAGTATGAAGTATCTCGATTCTCCAATCTCCATAGCTATTAGTTAGTAACTCCAAATATGCATCCTTTAACTTACCAATACTTAACCTATCGTTTTTTTTTTCTTACACATTAGGCCTCACATTATATGATACATCTTACATCGATCATTCTTTTTCCCTTAGAAAAAATCATAAAGGATTTTCTTCATTTGGTCCTTCATATGTCATGGCATTTTAAAAAAATATTATAAAATAAATTGAAAATGATTTCAAGGTAGATTTAGGTTAAATCAAACATCTTACTTTAGATAAATAGCGAGTTTTCTACTTTGTTGGTTTGTGCTCCATTTTTCTGATGACAAGGTTCCACAAACCTTTTATCTTCAGATTGACACCCAATGATAAACCCAAATATCTCAATGGAATTAATCTAACACTACATCTTTAAATTGATCCCATTGTTAAGTTATTACCTTTCACTCACAAATACCATAAATCATAGTCTTGGCAAAAATTATTTTTAATCTAATATAATACTAAAAATATCAAAAAATCCTTTTATAATTTTTAATGGATTCATTGTTAACATCATTAAAAATAATAATGTTATCTACAAATTGAAGATGTATTAACTTAAGATGACCATTGATTTTCACACCTTTTATAAGTCCTAAATCTAATCCATTTCTAAATAACAAATTGAGACGTCCAACAACTAGAATAAATAAAAAGGTAATAATGGATTCTCCTTATCTTAAACTTTTTACTATTTTGAATTGCTGCATACGACTCTTAATAACTAAAATAAAAAATTTCAAAATAGAAATGCACTTTAATATCTAATGTCTCCACTATGTCCCAAAGCTTATGTTTTTCATCACATCATTCATAAATTCAAAAAAAATATATGTCTTTTCAAAATCAATCTTAATTATCACCCCTCTCTTTTTTTTTTTTTTCATTTGATCAATTATCTTGTTGGCGGTTAACACATTTGAAGTATCTGACTTCACTCTAAGATCTACTAGTCTGTGATATTGAGAGAAGGGTAAATCAGTATCACACCCTTTAAAACTCTGATAACTTAAGCCAAAGTATTTTACTTCTTTAATACTTTCGCTCTCGTCAATACGCAGGCATGTGAACAACTTCAACTTCTTCTTAAAAGCGAATTCTTTCTCAAATTCGACTAAGGTAGATCTATTGTTACCTACTAATCACAATAGTCCCCAAAGTCACCATTTAGACGCCTTACCTATTAGACAGATCGAATGTTCTTGATTAGGTCTTCTTTAGGTTATAGGTGTGATGATACTTTAGCGCGTTCACAACTCAATTCAAAACACAGAATGTAAATCAAAGTAAGGACACAAGAGATTTACGTGGTTCCGTCAATGTGACGTACATCTATGGTGGTAGGGACTCTTCCTTTACCGAGACAATCCACTATACTTGAGAATACCAATGTGGTACTCTCAATGTTCACAATGTAGTTACAATGGATGTCTTAATCCTTTGTTCCTTTCACTATTGCAAATACAAAGCAAGTACAATACAAAAAGTGTCACTTACTGTGTCTACCCTTTTTCTAACTTGTCTTGCCTCTATTGACTGGAATAGGCTGCTTCACTGCTGCTTAGAAGTCTACCACAAAACTCTCTAACCTCTCTCGAAGAAATCTAGAAATACGTTGAGTTCTTTCTAATGCTTCACAGAATTCCTTCTCTAGGTTGTTTCACACAACTCCCACTTTTACTGTCTCATGGTCTCACTTGTCTCTTGATCTCACGCTTCTGGTCTGCCTTTTCACGTCTCATGGCCTGCCTCACGCTACTGGTCTATCGTTTTACACCTCACAGACTGTCTCACGTTTCTGGTCTGTTGTTTCATGTCTTTCAACCTGTACCATGTTTCTGGTTTGACGTTTCACGTCTCACGCATGTTTCTAGTTTGCACGCTTTACTAGTCTCACACCTCACGCGCGTTTCTGGTTTGCTCACTTTGCTGGTCTCACGCCACATGCACGTTTTTGGTTTGCATCCGCTTCACTAGTCTCAAGCCTCACAGATACCAGATCTGCTCTCCTCGTTTGCTTTACAGTTCCGCTAGTCTCCTGTTTCTAGTTTTTTCCCTCACCTCACTTTTCTGGTTTTCTTCTCTTTCAGGGGTGGTGCGTTTCTGGTTTTGCCTTTTTCCCGGTGGTGTGTGTTCCAGTTTGCTTTTTCCCGTTTCTCTCCAATAGGTCTGTTTTCACCTTTCCTCTCCCGTTTCTCTCCAACATTAGTGCTCCCGGTTCTGTTTTTCACGTTGGCTCTCTCGGTTCTAGTTTTCCACGTTTTCTCCCTCTTCTGGTCTGTATTTATGTCCCTTATTCTTGTGTGTGTGTGTGTGTGTTTCTGCTCTTCCAATGGAGTCTCTCTCTCTCTCTCTCTCTCCCGGTGGTGTATGTCTAGTCTGCTCTTTCGGTGGAGTCTCTCTCTCTTTCCCGGTGGTGTATTTTTAGTTTGTGTGGGCTGTTTTTCACCTTTTTTTGGTGTGTGAGTTTCTGATTTCTTCTCTACCTTATGGTAGGTGTGTGTTGCTTTTGCTTTCCTGATGGTGTGCAGTCTCTTCTCTTACCGTGAGTCACACGGCTTTCCTTCAGCCGGCCAAGGTCTCCTTTACTGTCCAAGGTCTCTTTGTCGTGTTGTCTCCTTGTCGTTCAACTAGTGGTTTCTCTTTTGTTGTAAGATTTTGTCTCACCAAGGTCTCTTTTGCCGTTGGTGTGCTTTGGTCGTGTATCCTTGTTTTGCCGTCTACTCTTGTTTGGCCGTGTAGGGTTTTCTCTCTTTCAAGGTTGGGTTTTGCCCAGTCTTCTAGTGTTTTGCTGTCCACCCTACCCTTATGTCTTCCAAGGTCTTGGACTATATACTCTCTTCCATGAAAACCCTAGTAGGGTTTACTATATTGTGATTTACTTTTTTGCCCCTCTATGTGACTTTACTTTCTTGCCCCTCCATGTAGCTTCAAATTACTTGCACACTTAAATCTAGTTGACAATAATTACAACCCGTACAAGGCTGTGGGAACAACAACATTGTTTAGAATAAACTACTCCTATAAAAGCAAACTAAATTTCCCCTCAACCTTTTTGACTACTTGTTTAAGTTTGTAAGATAAGACTTTCACAACAATTTTATAGATACATCCCACTAAAGAAATTTAAAGAAATTGGTTAAGCAAAGTTGCTTCATCAACCCTCAGTATAAGAATTAAAAAATTGGAGTATAAAGACTTGTACAACATTCCACTATCATGAAAATCATTTAAAAAATTCATCAAGTCTTGTTCCACCATCTTTTAGTGTTATTTAATAAAGTTAAGATTAAAGTTATCCAAAATTGGTGCTTTAAATCTATCAGAATCCTTTATAGGCTCCTAAACTTTTATAATTAAAAAATGTTACTTAAGAAACTGATTATTTGACCCATCCAATTTATAGAAGAACTTTTCACTTATTCACATGTAAGGCTAAATAAATATACTCAATTGCTTTCTAAAATGGGTAAAGATAGCTTCCTTAATTTCCTCTAGTTCCAAGTAAGTGGCCTTATGCACAAAGACATAGTCATATCCTTACATCTCTTATATGACACCAAGATATGAAAAATTTAACTTTTTTGTCCCTATTAACTAGCCATTAAAACCATGATTTTTTAAACCACTCATGTTCTTCTTTCCTCAAGCTTATCCAATAAATTGCTTTAGACTTAAATAATTATATCCTCTATTCTTCTATTAAGATTTATATTTTTTATTTTAGAGTTAATTACCCCACCTTAGCCTTAGTTTCACTTAAGTCTTTTTGACACATTAATTTTTTCTTCTTACTTCATGTCTTTAAAAACTCCTATACCAACCTTAATTAGTAGCTTACAATGAACCCAATATAACTGTTCACCACTAAATGCATCTATATAGCTTCAACTTCCTTTTGCAAGCCCCTATTATATAGCTTTAGCTATAACTAATGTTTCCTTTTTACTTTATGTCATTAAAAACTCTTTTACCAACCTTAAATAGTAGCTCACAATGAACCCAAGATAACCATTCACCACTAAATGCATCCAGATAATTTCAACTTCCTTTTACAAGTCCCTGTCATATAACTAATGATTAAAACAATAGAATGGAATAAGGTCCCACTCTTGATTTTCCACCTCAAGATAAATTATTAAGCGATTGGAGAAATAACACTAAACTCCCCATTATTTTAGACTTGGTACTACTTCTAACTATTTAGTTCCAACTAAAAATCTGTCCATGCAACTCATAAATGGAAACTTTTAGAAATTTCTCCAAATGAATTGTCCCCTCTACATAGGTAAATCCATAAGCCTTATCTTATACACAAACTTATTAAATTGTTGAATGATTTGATTGTCATCAATGACTCTTACCCTCGATTAACTAACATAATAGTGCTAAGGCCTTTAACAATACACCACCATCCTATAAACTAATTTTTAGACTCTTCAATTCCTCACAAAAAGCTTACATAAACATTAACTAACAGAACAACCTTACCCACTAGCAAGACTAAACCAATTGCCACAATGAACCTATCCATCTTGTTTAAACCTTGTCCTTAAGGTTAAAGCTATGTTATCTTAAGGTGTTGTTATATTGAAGATATTTTCAACTTCCATGAATAATAAATTATAGATCAAACTACTGAATCGAAAAAATTAGATATTATTGTATAACTTTGTACCAGCTAAGTTCATGAGTTCAAAAGTGAACTTAAATGACTAACATTTGCTACAAGGTAAACCATTGTTCCTCGGTTGCATAGAATATTCTACCATAAAGACCATTATTTGATATTACACAATAATTATAAATTGTGGGAGATCAATTGGCCAATTAAAGTATATTAATGCATGCAGTAACTAATAAATTGCATTAGTCCTAACAATTTTTAGATTTTTTAGGTGAGTAAAATATCGATTTTAGTTAATAATTTTTAGATTTCTTTTTAAATTTACTCTAAATGTTAAATTTATTAATTAAATTTAATTTATATTAAATATTTTTGTTTAAATATAGTCATGTAATAACCATTCATATATCATATGTACGATATGATAAGTAAATTTTTTATCATCTTTATACTACTAAATTTGTCGATGTAATATAAATTCTAATTTATTTCAAAAATTTTAAAAAATTAATAAAAATGATTTTTAACTATTGTAAAAGTGAGAAAAAAATTTTATAATATTTAATAAGATTTTTTATTTTTTTTAAAAAATTAAAACTTATACTATATTAATAAAATTAATGATATAACAATAAAAAAAAGGATATCCATTATGCAGTACTTGGGTAACTATTATGTGGTTGGATTTAATGAAAAATATTTAATATAAACTAAAATTAATATACTAAGTGAATTTGAAAAATAATAAATTAAAATGAACATAATTACAAAACTTTTTAATATAGTAGGTAAAATTAATCATTTTGCAACCTTCTAATTAGTTCATGAAAAATAGGCTACGATTTTTTTTTTTTTTTGAGGGGAGAGGACAAAGTTTAATGGTCCTCTCATCTTATTCCAACTTGATCGAAGGAATTGTTTTTTTTCTTTAAAAAAGTAACTACAAAGCATATATAAAATATTTTTGTGCTAAATTGAATTCTTAGGAAGTGCTTGTAAAAATATAGGCAAAACGTCCACATACTTATTTACCTGAAATGTGCAGATGACAACTTTTGTAAGAGATTTACTAGAATTTCATACGGTTTCATTTTATGGTTAACTCTTGTCTTCGGTTCTAACTGTGGTGTTCCCCATACGTGCATGTGCGGAGGCCTTGGAGAAACGTAGACATGTGTGAGCCAAACGTTTACGTGCATGTGTTTTGTTATTTTTAAACATGTGACATGACTTGTCTAATTGATTAGACGTAAGCTTTTGACGTGTACAAAGCTTCGTACCACCATATTAAAGTTTCTGTACCGAATAACCAAAATGGAAGTGGATTTAAAATTTTTTTCCTTGCCCTAATAAAATGCCGGGGGGGGGGGGTGGTGGGGTTAGGTTAAGGGTTAAATAGATAAGTTCTTACTGTTTAAAGTAACAGTATAATAAAATTTTGGTATACTTTTTTGAGTATTTATTTAAGTTTTTTTTTAAATATTACTTATCTTTAAATATTGAAATATATATCAAAAGTGTGATATTAAATTTAAAATTTATTAATATTAAAATTAAACGTAAAAAACATTTACTCAATTCTAACAATATTTTGATAGAAATTTTTTATATAAAAAAAAAGGAGTGATATTTTTGACTTCTAATACAAATATAATAACATTTAACGTATTCATTATTATTATTATTATTATTTTCAGTCTACGCAAATGCAACTTTTACTCAGTCTGTACTTTTTTGTCCTGTACATAATGTCTTTCCATTTTCAGACATGCGCACATTTACACTGAATTGTGTGAATGGGCCGTTTGAAAGATTGAGGCAACCCTACAATAATAAGTTTCAGGATGATGTGGTCAATTTGGATACACTGTATTTACTGGACTTCTCCAGTGGGCAGGTGGCTGTTGGCTTTCGGCCTTCGTTTGCAGAAGCATGATGTGTTTGAAAGATTGAGGCAACCCTACAATAATAAGTTTCAGGATGATGTGGTCAATTTGGATACACTGTATTTACTGGACTTCTCCAGTGGGCAGGTGGCTGTTGGCTTTTGGTCTTCGTTTGCAGAAGCATGATGTGTTTGAAAGATTGAGGCAACCCTACAATAATAAGTTTCAGGATGATGTGGTCAATTTGGATACACAGTATTTACTGGACTTCTCCAGTGGGCAGGTGGCTGTTGGTTTTTGGCCTTCGTTTGCAGAAGAATGAATGCCAACGCCGAGGACTCCCCGGTGGCTCGGTGTCAATTAATTTACACACCACCTGTTTATCTACATCAAGTAATCAATCGATTAGTATATTTTTGTAGTTAATTGTTTATATATATTATCTATTAAAAACGTCTTCTTTGTTTTCAGTTTGTTTCTATATTTGGTGTTTAACTATTCATATGTCAAAGTGTGTGATAATCGCCATGAGCGTGATTAAATTAAGACAGTAATTTTTGACTCGACTGGGTCTACAGTGCAGCCATATCTTTCAGTTCAAAAATATTAAGTTCAATTTAAATGACAGGCAAACAGCAAATTCTCGTTTCATTTCTTGGGTTGGGTTTTTTTTTTTTATTTTTCCAAGAAAGGGAAGAGAAGATGGTCTTCGCACCTTCATTGGGAACATTGCACTCGGCTTCACCACGCCTTTGCCTTTAGAGGGACGGTTATCCCACCATGTCATAGCCAAAATTATACTTGCTGAAATAAAATCATTGAGAGAGAGAGAGAGAGAGTAGAACTTAGAACTTGGACGTCTCTAGCTTGCCCCCTTGTCCATGCGAAAGGGAAAAGTGGTATCTTTTGATGTTACGGCCTTCAATTCCTTTTCCGTTGTTTGCGAGTGTCCGTTTCGTCGTGTTTTTTTTTTTTTTTTTTTTTTGATGGATGGACGCCTTTGTCTTTGGTCAAAATCTGCAGCCCCCGTCCTCGGAACGCTCCTCGTTGCATCCTTGTTGCTTGACAAATGCAAACACAAAACCACAAACCAGACATCGACTTCCAAAACCATCAATGAGCTGGAGAGATTCCGTGTGTGGGATTCACGCCGCACTGGAAAGACTCTCTCTCTCTCTCTCTCTCGCTCTCTTCGGAGCCCCTAGAAACACACAAAAAAATAATAATAATAATAATAATAATCAATGAGGAGGGACAGGTGTTCGAACCCCAGTCTGTCTTTTACTCTGTTTTTGTTTTCATCCAGTGAGGAAAGTGGGGGACTTGGAGCCACTGTGGGCTGTCGGGTAGCCCAAAATGCCTATAAACACCCCTCGTTCTCTCCCTTGCTTTCTCCATAAAACGCGTGAGTGCTTCGCAATCATACGCAAGTAAATAATAAGTGTAATAGACATGGAATTCCCCCCCTCCTCCTCCATATTTTTTCTCTATCTTTTCCCTATTTTCTTCATCTTTCTTCTTTCTCGTTCCCTCCTCAAGCTGCTCTCTGGTTGGGACCGCTGCCAGCAATTGCCTCTCCCTCCGGGCTCCATGGGCTGGCCTTACATTGGAGAAACATTCCAACTCTACTCTCAGAACCCAAATGTCTTCTTTGCCTCCAAACAGAAAAGGTCGGTCGATATTCGTTTTCGTGTTTTCGCTTTCCTTCCGGCCGCCTTCTTCCTCTTCTTCTTTCATTGCTCTTACGTCATATATTCATATATTGACACGCTTAGAATGGTAATACAGATACGGCGGGGTCTTCAAGACCCACGTCTTGGGTTGCCCTTGCGTGATGATCTCAAGCCCTGAAGCTGCGAAATTTGTGCTCGTGACGAGAGCCCACCTCTTCAAGCCAACATTTCCAGCGAGCAAAGAGAGGATGCTGGGCAAACACGCCATATTCTTTCACCAAGGTGACTACCACGCCAAATTGAGAAAGCTTGTTCTCCGCGCCGTCATGCCTGAATCAATCAAAAACGTCGTCTCCGACATTGAGTCCATTGCCGTGGACACTCTCCAATCTTGGGAAGGAAGACTCGTCAACACTTTCCTAGAAATGAAAACGGTAAAGCAAAGCTCCTTCGTCTCTCTCTCTCTCTCTCTCTATTGCCTTTTCTTCTATTTCTAAGATAATGCAGAGAACATCAGAGTGAGACAGAGCATAGCCTCTGTATAACTTCCTCATCGCTGAGCTGAGCTGAGCGGGAGAGAGGGTGACACACCAATTTGGGCATGATGCAAAAATCGAAAGTTTTCTGCTTTTAGGATCTTATATCAATTGACTAAAACTTGCCTTCCCTATCCGCCTATCTGTCTACATATCTATCTATCTATCTCTATCTATCTAATATATTCATTCTGCAGTATGCCTTCAACGTTGCGCTTCTGTCTATATTCGGAAAGGATGAAGTCAAATACAGAGGAGATCTAAAGAGGTGCTATAGCATCCTTGAGAAGGGATACAACTCGATGCCCGTTAACCTCCCGGGGACGCTCTTCAACAAAGCAATGAAAGCTAGAAAAGAGTTGGCTCAGATCCTTTCCAGAATCATCTCCACCAGGAGGCATATGAAGCTCCATCACAACAACGACTTGCTTGGATCTTTCCTGGGTGACGATGAGGGGGAAGGCGAGAAGCCGCAAGGTCCCTGTCTGTCCGACGAACAAATTGCAGATAACATCATCGGCGTTATCTTCGCTGCTCGGGACACTACAGCTAGCGTTTTGACTTGGATTCTAAAGTTCCTAGGAGAAAACCCCAGCGTCCTCCAAGCTGTAACTGTAAGCTTCCGTTTTGGACTTAGTTCCAACCGAACAAAAACAAGAGTTTAATATTTGACTGCAAATTTAATAACGTTGCAAGTTGGGGTCTATAATTAATTACTTAGGTTTTGTGTGCCTTGCTTTCTGTGTTTTTTTTTCTCTATTTTTTTAATGTGTGGGCATATATATATATATATATATATATATATATACACAGGAAGAGCAAGAGGCTGTCATGATCAATAGTAAAGACACGAAGTGCAGTGAGCAGAAACTTTTGACTTGGGCAGATACCAGGAAGATGCCAATGACCTCTAGAGTCATTCAGGAAACGCTGAGAGCTGCTTCAGTTTTGTCTTTTACCTTTAGAGAGGCTGCTGAGGATGTTGAATATGAAGGTCGGAGTTGCACTCATGCATTTGTTGATTTTTTTTCCCTCATTTTTTTTTTTTTTAAATTCCGGTCAAATAAATTTGTATACCATTCTAATCATATTCTGTTTGCTAATACACATTTTTTTTTTTGTTTCACGTTGCAGGATACCTAATACCAAAAGGATGGAAAGTTTTACCACTATTCAGGAACATTCACCACAGCCCAGAAATCTTTCCAGATCCTGAAAAGTTTGATGCCTCAAGATTTGAGGTATATTTGTTTACTTTACAACTCACGTATCATTTGCTTGTTTAGTTTTGGTAATTGGTACTACTTGGGAGCCATCTACAATGACCTGATGAAATAGAATCGTTCCTTTTCAACGATTTTAACAGGCTACACCAAAACCTAATACTTTTCTACCATTTGGCAACGGGGTCCACTCATGTCCAGGGAATGAACTGGCCAAGCTGGAGATTTTGGTGCTTCTGCATCACCTCACCACCAAGTACAGGTTGGTAATATGAACTACCAAACATTTTTAACGATAAATGTTCGCCTCGTATTCAGTAGTTCGCGGCAAAACAGTTGCTCAATGTAGAAAGTGTGGAAGTGTGACGGAAGAAATTCCATTCCGCTTTGCAGGTGGTCTAGTGTGGGTACGCGAAATGGGATCCAGTATGGCCCTTTTGCCCTTCCCCAGGATGGCTTGCCGATCAGGTTGTGCTTGAAGTCATAGCAGGCTACAAGGCAGCACTCTTCTTGGAGGCCCACCACCCACCATCAGCTTTCCCTCTATCTGGAAACTTTGTGTGTATATGTGCGCTTTGGGCTTCTGCTCAGGGACCGGGAGACATAGGCCCACCTACCGTGAAGGGATACGACACCCAAAAGGAGAAACTTCAAGATTGGAGGTGATGGCACCCAAATGAGCTAAGGATTAATGTCTCGTAGGTGGGGTCAACCCATCTTGTAACCAAAGGTTTGATTCATGGAGGTGCCTGCGGCAAAGGCCCTAAGAATAAAATGAAGATGCAATTATTGACAATTTTGCTAAGCTTCTTCATTCATTTATATTAATTAAGCAACAAGCTTCTTTTCGTTTCCTGTTGCGTTTGCCCATTCACTCGGTGAGGTTCTCGAGCCCAAAAAAGACCACCCCCTTTTTTTTTTTTTTTCTTTTTTGAGATAATAAATTTAGAATTAGGGAATTATTGTTTGGAAATGTTCGTTCGTGCGTGCTTGTGCTCCACAAGATAGCAAGAAGCTTCTCGACGAGATGGTCCAACTAGATTAGAGCTTTAGAAAGCACGGCACGTGGCCACAATTGTTTCGAATGTTGACTGTGAGTGTAGGGGGTTGAACTAATAATGTTCAATGCGAAAGGCTTTGGAAACAATCGTGATTTGTAAGGGCCCGCGCCGCATCTCTGTTGAGATCCCAAGGCTTTATATGATGCGAGGTACACAGACCACGGGAAGAAAAAAAAAATTAACAGGAAATTAAACGAATAAAGAATCAATTCCAAGCAAATCCAAGCAAAGGGAGAAAGTCGAACTACAGAGAGACAGCAAAACAGATCAAGAAGATTGTCTATAAAGAGAACCAAAATTTGCGACACAAGATAAGGGATTATCACTTTTCTCTGAAAGTATATTTCAAATACAATTACATTCTTACTTTAACCACTTTTCTATCCAAAAACACATTTTAAATACAATTCATTTCTTATCACTTTTCCTTCCACAAACAAAAAATACAATTCAATTTTCGCTTTATTCTTTATTGTAATCTTCCATGCATCGAAAACCTCTCCTTAAGAACGCTTGGTTCTCAAGGGTACATGCAGGAGACTTGTGCTGCAGGTCATAAAGAAATCTCTAAGTTGAAGCTTGGCCATTATTAGACTATTGAACCAAAACTTGAATGACTGGTCTATTTTTGCACTCTGCACAATAAATTTGTCCAGAATGGCCATGGGAATCGTTGTACTCAATCAATCAGGCATTTGCACAGATATGTCAAGGGTAGCCTGCTGAATTGGTCCCAAATAAGCCTTAAGCTTGGAAATAGGGAACAACAGATGAAACTTTGAAATGAGGTGGAGTTTTTAAGTGATCGCTCCTACCCTGGTAATGATATGAAATAGGCTGAGGAACTTAGGGGCCAACTTCGAGGACCTTAATTTCAAGGATTGCTCTCTATCGGATTGCAACTTCAAGTGTACCTCATCACCAACATCATCATCCCTATCAGTTTTATGATTGTTAACCAATTACTTCATCCTATGTTGAGCACTGAAGCAGCTTGATGGTAGAGAGAGCTTTCTAGACTGAGTTGCTATGCATTCTAGAGAGAGCATTGATTGTCATGTTTTCCTTGTCTTTTTAGTATATAATCTCATAATCATACCTGAAGAGCTTTTATAACCAAGTAAACTAAACACGTGTGAACAACTTTTGCTCTGGTAAATACTTGAGATTGTGGTGATCAGACTTAATCTTGAAATGGCTGCCTTGCATGTAGTTCAACTAACTATCTCCATGTGGTCAGATAGAGCTAGTACAACTTTGGATTGCAGCTTACTATCTTGAGCCATAAGTTAAATTATCACTTTTTCCTCTAAAAACACATTTTAAATACAATTCAATTTTTGCTTACCACTTTTCCCTCCAAAAACATAAAAGACAATTTGATTCTTACTTTACTCTTTATTCTAATCTTCCACCCACCATTATATTCAAGTTTGATGATAGCAAAATGTTGTTGTATTATTAATGAATTTATTTAAGTGTAATTAATGGATAAATTAATTCCAACTTAAGAAAATAGGAGAAGAAGCAATGCAAAAATAGGAACAAGAAAAAGATCACAATAGCTCAATCCACGAAGGAAACGAGTTGATAGAAAATGCAAAGCATATTCATAATCAATTCAACAAAGGAAAGAAGACACTCAACGCTAATAATGCCCGTTCAAATTATAAAAACCAAAGATTGAATTCAAAGACTTGAAGAATGGAATGAAAAGATAATGAAACAAACCTCGTTGAAATTGGCTTAAGCATGAAAATGAACATCGTAAAGAAAGGTCTCAAGGTCAAGAATGTCATCAAAGACTAAGAAAAAAGTAGCTAAACTTTAAGTTCATGATTTCCCATTGTTCTCAATTCATTCTCTATTGCTTACCGAAACATTGGAATCCATGATTCATTGTATAGGTCCAAAAAAAGCAATTGCTTTTACGTAGCTCATCTAAAGAGTCATATGCAGATAGATGGGTGGGACTGTGTGGGAGAGAGGGTGTAAGGGTAGGGACTCTTTTTGTTAGGAAAGCAAGGAATAAGATAAAAATTATCCTAAACTTTTGATAACTTTTGCAATTGAGTTTTTTTAAATTTTCAAATCAGTCATTAACCTTTAATATGTATTACATGTCTTTTTTTAAATATAAATTAATCAAACTATTTAACACATAATTTGACTTAACAAAGACTGTATAAAAAATATTCAAAATATATCATAAAAATATATTTATGATTTTATTTAACTAAATTCTCCTTTTTTCCCAGTACAAAAAAATAAATACCTTAAGTTTTTCTTATTTTCTTTGAATTCATGATAAAAAATTTTAGATTTTTATCTTTTGAATATGAGATAAAGGAAAACAATTTTAATAAAATATGTACATAAATGTATTTTTGCAATTTTAAGACATATTTTAAAAGAATATTTATAAAATCAAACTATATATCTAATAATTTAATTAATTCCTATTTAAAAGATGATTCATATAAAATGAAAATTCAGAATTTAAAACTAATTTTCAAACTTAAAAAGTTTGAGAACTCAATTTTAAAAACTTTCAAAGATTTAAGACTTTAAGGTTATCTCACAGAAGCAAAGAACATTCGCATAATGAATTAGCAGTACCAACAGCTTTCAGTTATTTGAAGTGCAACATTCCTACATAATCAGTTTGCTGGTTCATTTCATAGGTGCCAATGTAGGCCTGAGATTGCCTTCATTCAGACTTTTACACGCTAATAAAGCTTTTTTGTGTTTTTATTTTTTTGTGAATTTGAAGTGCAACATTCATCTGAATGTCATGCCACCCTCAAAATACTTCTTGTTTACCCAAGGTCATGAAATTCACGTCCCAATTATTTTCCACCCCTATATGAGTTTAAAAGGCCACAAATTCACATGATAATGCTAAACACAACATCAAATGTCCTCTTAATATTAAGACTAGTTGCCCAAAGCAATAAAGTCATGACAACTTCATCTCCGCCACAAAATCTTCCATAGCCAAAATTTGCATGTCCACCATGCCATTTCAATAACTTAAAAACTTCCGCATCATATTTTCCAAAATACAAAGCATAATGAACATTGAATAGCAAAAGCTAAAAGGAGGTGAAACATTTGACAAAATAGATGTAGATGATGTAAGTTTCTCTGCCTCTCATCAAGTTTGAAACATAAGCTATCAATTCAACCATGAGAATGTTGTCCATATTCAAGAGTATGTAAACATATCCAATAAATGCACTAGCTCCCAATGGTCTCTGTTTCTTTCCCATGAATGATTTTGCTTGCAAATTTTCACCAATATACTGAGAAACATAGACTCAATGCATGCATACCTTAAAGCCCATTACTGTGTCCCATAATCTACAATCACTCTTCTCAGCTGCAACATTTACAGCAGATAGAAGCTTCAGTTAATCTAGCTGGTTAAATCCAATCAGGATTACATTTGAGCAACCTTGTCACTTTGTTTTCACCAATAGAAAAGAAAGTTAGAAAGCCGTAGAAATGTCATACCTTCTCAATAGTATCTGTTGTGCCTGAGACATCTTGTCTTCCTTTCTTAAGTAGTTCAATACGAGCTCTGATGAGGCGATTATGTTCTTCAGCCTAATAATTGAGATAGAGTTTAACAGCATATGCAGTGGTCGGAATACAAGGTGGAAAAACAGAGCTGAGCAATGCTGACATAACATTTTAACTTTGGCACAAGCACCCAATAACATAACTGAAAATAAAAGGCACTGAAATATGATAATATAGTGATGAGTACTGGAGTTAAGGAACAAGAAGCAAATACTAGGGAAACATAACAATTCTCTGTGACAATTCAACTCTGCAATTTCTTAATAAGAGCAATTATCTGCTTTGCAGCACCAAATTGGGCTCTACCAAGAACATTGTTTGGATTTGACTTCTGTACCATACATATCTACCACAAGTAGAACACTATGGAGTTTGAACCAAATGCCTCAAGGTATAAAATTTTGTCATACTAAATGGCGCTCCATCTAATACCAGCAAAGAATGCTTACAAAGTGTTTGGTCATATTTAGTTCATAGCAATATCCATCTCTTTTATTTCTGAACAGAGTATAAGTCAAGACTCGCCTTTTCCAAGATACCCATCAAGTTGTGTATTTCTTTTTCCTTTGCCATTGACAAATCACGTGCAACATCCAGTACATTTGTCCTGCAACCCCAAGAAAGATAACTCCAGAAAAGTAAGAAAACCTGTAGTTTTGACACAGCATAGAACAACCAGAATACTTGGATATATTCATATTGAATACTCCAACATAATTTTCAAAAGATAGCACCTTTGTTTCCTCTTTTCAGACATATGTAATCAGAAGGCCTATGTTACAAGACAAGTGGCATATTCTTCATTTTTAGTGGCTTTTCACAATAAGAGATGCATTGATTTGAAACTATAGTGCAGGAGTAAAGTGCCAGACAACTGAAAGTACATCAAATAATTCAGGAGCAACAATGGCTTTGTTTGTAGTATAATAGGAAATTGCTTGGACCAAATTTTCCTTGAACCAGAACTGGCTTTGTGTACCAGAAAACTAAACTTGTTCCCTCATTAAAAATGGAACCTTAAAAGGGTGAAAGTATTATGGAGACTTGTCAAATGATTTGAATACAAAGCAGAATCTGTAAAATCAATTTCTTCCTTTGCATTGATAAACTGCTCTCTAGACCATGAAATTGTTTTGACCCACTAACAAGCATAAATTCATCTTATATCCAGAATGAGTCTGATAAGCAGAAATGTCCTTGGAAATTGTAACTACCAAGCAAAATACAATAAGAACCAAGTATAACAAATTCATCAGTAAACTGTATATCAAGATGCCACTAAAAGAGAAAATGATGCCTACCTATCTGAAAACAGAGGGTCCAAACTTTGTTCTTCCACAAGTTGTTCCACTGTATCAAGAGTGGTTCCCACCTGCAAAATAGAGGTGGCAATTTGCAGACAACATAGAAAATTACCCGCTACATATACACCGCAAGAAAGATGCCTAAGCTTGTTTACTAGAACAAAGAAGCAGTTTGCAAAGTCTAGAAGCCACTTCATAAGTGAACTACCAGGCAGCTCTTTCATGGTGCCATCTTGAGGACCACACATTTGGCCAAAACCACAGACTTGCCAGACATCCCTTAGTTGCCACTGCATTGATGACAGTGATTGATGCCAAATTCATATGTTAAAAAAGATATGTTGAATGTGATTTCCTGATTAGGGAACAAAGCTATATTTATATTACTATTGTATTCCAATAGTCATTGTAAACATTCAATGTGGAAACACTATTTACATATTAACAAACAAACAATGCTTGTTGAAGCTTGTCGAACTAGACACCACTAGTTTATTGCTTTGCCATGACATAAATTGCTTCCAACTAATACACCAAATCATAATACCTCACACTAAAACCATGCATTCTCTTCAAATACTTGAAATGTGCAACATAACATACCAATGAAGAACTCAAGGTATAACATGCATTGACTCACTACCCTCATAGCATCCAATCTTGTTACTCCAAGATAGTTGATTCTACCAACTATACGATTATATCTATCTGGCTGCTCATACAAGTCTCCATTTCCTATCCTCTTCTACATATTTTACATTTGGATTCATATGAGAATCTACTCCCAGCAAACCTATTTCAGTCAATAAGAGTCCGTTTGTTTCACAAAAAGTACTTTCCCTTCACTTTCCACCATTTAGAACCATTGGTCTGAAAGTGTGCATGAAGAAACTAGTTCAAAGACTATACCTGCCTGGTCAATCTTAGTTATCACAATATCATAGTCACTTTATTAGAGTTTGATGAGAACATAAAATGATCATTATAACATCCAGCAAGACCAAACTGTGTGACAACCTCGCTAAACTTTCCAAACCAAGCATTTGGAGACTGTTTGAGGTAATAAAGAGATTTCTTCAAACTACAAACGTTACCAATCTCCCCTTGAGCAACAAACTCTAGTGATTGCTCCTTATGTAACTCTCCCTTTAAATCTTGCCTAAAAGTGCAATTTTCATGCTGAGCTAATAATAATAAAGAGAACATTGATGTGTGTCTACAAGAGAGATAGAAGTCTTACATAAACTAGTTTAGCAACCAGCAGAAAGATACCAAAATAATTAATAACATAAGCTTGAGCATATTTTTAGCCATTAATGAGGCTTTTAACCTGGCCAAAGACCTGGAAGAATTTAACTTTGCCATGAACACCTAGTAGCACCCAAATGTGAGTTTCTCAAAAGGTAAAGGAACCAAATCCCAAGTGTGGTTGGTTTCAATAACGTGTATATCCTCTTCCATGGCTTTCTTGCAAACAAGATGGTTGACTGTCTCACCAACAGACTTAAGGATAGAGTAGTATCAAGAGAACAAATAAAGGCATGAAGGGAGGGAAATATGTTGTACTAAAAAAAAAGGTCTATGGAATGTTGAATACAACTTCATTGTCCCTTACAGAATGCATGGGTAGATTCAAAATAGTCAAGATCATCTTGCATAGGATTTTTAAACAAGAAGATTGTCTTGGTAGGACATACTCCAAAAGTTTTCAGAAATATGATGTTCCAAGATTCATAGTTTTATGCTTGGAAATGACAGGATATTAATAATAAATGTCAATTTCTTCAGTACAGGTGAACTACAAGACTCAACATACACTGCATAGAAAGGATATACTCAAAAAGGTGACATCAACAGCCATAATGTAATGATTAAGGTCAAGAGAAACTGCATAGAAGTGAAGACCTTCTCTCTCTCTCTAAGCAGATTTTGATACCATGTTCATATTAATAATTATGCTAGGAAGTCATCTCACAATTAGAAAGCAGGACTATATTTATATTAGTATTGTATTATTTTAAACATTGTCCATATTCAGTGTGGAACAACTATTAAAAGTCAAGAATCACCTAAAACAAAACCCTGCAGGAACAAGGGCATCAAGCTTTCATGTTTCACGTGTGGATTCTTTAAATATGCACCCTTCAATTTCAAAGAATATTTTGCAACTGTTAGTGAATAACTCATGTTCATCTGCTTCCTAGAGCAACAACTATATGTTCATATAAAAGGCAATCACTTCCTACATGTGCATCGTATTCTGATGCAAATCCCAAAGTCCTAGCTTTTTAAAAAAACCCCATGATGCATAACTAACCATAACTTGTGAAATGAAACAAATTTCCAAACTAATTTTCTACTTCAAGGAATCAGACGCACAAGCAAGATGCCAATATTTATATATATATATATATATTTTTACACAAACCTTTAACACATTGCTTTTTCCCTATCAAGAATTTGGATTTGACATTTTAGTGAAATGAAGAAAGCAGTTTATGGTGTTTTCATATTGTCATTAGGAGATAATAGTAGCACCCTTTTGGTCCATCTTGTTGTGCACCTTGAAGTGATCCAAGTGACCTCAACTTAAATAAGCTCCCCCTTTTCCAAATAGAAGATTTTGCTTTTATCCTAATAGAACATAACTGCCCATATAAATTTTTCAAGGGAATCCCTTGGCTGCAACTCTCAGATAAAACCAAAATAAATGTGATAATGACACAATGATAAAATCAGCCATGAAAGTGAGATGTACCTGTGTTTCAATGCATAATGACTCGAACTCTTCCTGTAATATTCAAAAAAAAAAAAAAAAAAGACTATGAGAGTTCAAACTTGGAATGCAACAAAACCAATTGTGAAGGATATGCTGCTTCAACAAAACATAATCTGTATTGTCATTATGATGCCACTTGTAAGAAATGTAAGGATTTTATTTTTACTGCTTATTCCTAAATTAAGTGCTTGCAAGGATGGTCCATTAGCAAAGAATCAAATTCTATGGCTGATACTATATGAGTGGCTGCATGCTATTCATATAATAGTTTTTATGATAAACATCACTCTTGATGGTACATGAATATTAGAACCAAATTCCATTTTTGGAGTTTTCCAGAAGCTGTGAAAAATTGGTTTTATATTTCACTGATACTGATTCCTTGATGTTTTTACTTTTGCATATTCTCACATTCTTCTGCTTACCAAACTTTTTGAAGGTGATGACAGATATGCTAGTATTTAAAAGTTCTAAAATTCCTTAAATCAAGTCATTTTATTTCTGAATCGACTACTACTTTCAGACTTTGTTTCTGACCATACACCTATATTTATCCAAATATCAGAATTTCTTGTAGCAATAGGTCCAGGTGATGTGTGAAACAAATCAAATGATTGTCGATTCATTTTCAGTTAGTTTTAGAGTTAAATAAATCATTGACTTACTTGAGCAAAGCCATGGCATGCAATTTATGCATTCAATCTAACTACTATAAAAAATTTTATTGAATTCCACATAATATCTAGACTTGGAAGATCATTTGATATTGTTTCCACGAGAAATGAATGAATGAATAAAAGCAGCAATCTAGGTGGAAAGAATACTTAGGAAAAACAAAATGAAAGTAAATGGTGCACAAAAGTGCGTACCTCTATCATTTTATGCAAAGAAGTAATGACCTGAAAATTTTAGATCACCACCGCAAGCATCAGCGTGAATTTTTGGGAACTTAAAAGCAATGGAAGGGTTGAAAAACATGTTACTGCAGATAAAGCTGGCAATTTAAATGTGAATAGCTTTCAGAAGCAAAACAGGCCAATGACTGCACATGCAACTAATTCATCAGGCAAAACAACAGAAATGACACATTATTATTTAACAACCTTTTTAATCATGCTGTACAAGTTCTAACCTGGTTTTGCACATTTGAATACTTGATCTCTTTAACAGCAACATAATGGGTAATGGTGACAAAAATACAATAAGAACTTTTCCCACGTGTTATCGTTGAATGTTTGGGCAACAAATTGGTTTATCAAAAATTGCAATAGAACATGGCGACTGTTGGCAACTATATTAAGTTCAATGAATATAAGCTTACGAGATTTGTGATACATAATTTAAAGGACAACAAAAATGGCAAATACCTGAATAAACAGATGGCGGAGGCTTTGCTGCTCTGAACCATTGAACCTTGAAAATCCCTTAGTAAAGTCCTTCACGTATATACATTAACAAATTGTTGTCAATTAAAATTCTTGAAGAACATACAAGAAACAAAGGGGAAAAAAGTTAAGAAGATAAAAAAGAAAAGGAACCATGAACACACAATTAGAGGGCCTACAGGTCCACCTATTTTCAACCTTAAGAGGGAACAAAACTAAGGAACAGAACCAATTCAACAGAATCAGGAGCAAAGAGTGTTTATTATATATGTATAATAAATTAAAATCTCAAAGAATATGCAGAAATCAAGAATCTCTGCACAGCTCAAAAAGAATATTGCCCGACGGTAATTCAGGTCTTGTCTTGGCTAAAAGTAGACGATTCTAGTAGTGTCTATGTAGTTGCCAATACAAACCCAACACCCACCCCCCAAACGCTCCTTCCAAAGGAACAGAAATTCCAACTTGATTAAAACAAGGGAGCCATACGCTCATTCTCTCGACAATTGCACAACCAAAACCCATAAACCCTAATCACACATCTCCGCCCAATAAACGAAAAATTCAGTGAGAATTCGATCCATCAGCATACGTAGTAGCAGTAACAAAAAAAAAAAAAAAACAACAAAGATAATTGCGTGAGAATAGAAGGTGGTGGAGAGAGGGAAGGGAATAATAACCTTATGGGAGAAGCAAGTGAGAAGAGGACGAACAGCGAGTCTGAAAGATTTAAGGAGATCGCTTCGCCTGCCTCCTGCTCTTCCAATCGTTACTTCATCTGTATTTCTTCTTTCCATTTTCTATATCATTCTCACCTCCACCACAACATAACATTATTATTGTTTGTTGTTATGAACATTGTGTTAAAAACTATAAACAGAAAAACAAAAAAAAAAAAAAACTGAAGGAAAACCAAAATGCTCCGGCCATTAAATACTAGTCACCGGCAAGAAGAAGGAGGAGGAGGAGGAGAAGGAGGCGGCGACAGCCAATTGGAGTAGTGAAAGATTGCATCTACCTGTGTGCCGATGCTGAGTGCGGCCCAGAAAAGAAAAGAGAGGAAGAGGCGGAGCGGATGGGGGGCGTTAGCCAATGTTTTCAAAACTTTTTTATTTTTATTTTTATTTTTATTTTTTTTTTAATTTCAAACAAACCGAGCGAGCGAGCGAGTGGGTAGCCTTTTACTGTTTCGGGAATGATACGTAGCCAGAGATGTTATCCAGAATGACGTGGCATGCTTTACAATTACAATAATAATAATAACAATATTTTATTTTTATTTTTATTTTTCTGTTTGAATCAGAGGATTCAAAGCCATCGCGGTGGCAACCTACAAAAAGACTCTTACTGAGAGAGAACCAAAAGGCACAGGGGAATGAGAAAAGATTAAAGTGAAAAAAGTAAGGACCTTCACTCATTTTACATACAGGTTTGATCTTCTTCTCTGCCAGGTTTTTATCTTCCCTGAACTTATATAGCCTGGCTTTCGTGTTTGACTCTCTCTCTTATCTTTGGTTTTCGAAATGCAGAACATTTGTGGTGGAATTTATCGCTTTCTGTTCTTGTTACTTATAAATTTGTGACTTGGGTCGCCGAAGCCATTGTTTGATCGTCTCTTGGAAGTAAGCTTTAACAATTTTGTTGTTTTATTGTATTGTGAAAAAGTTGTTTATGAATCAAGAGGGGGGCCTCATCCCTTTGGCAGAAAGCCTGGAGGTTCGAGGTTTAATTCAATGCAAATTGGAGATTTGAATTTTTTTTTTTTTTTTGGTGGGACTCAAGATCTTAGTTTCAATTCTTATATCAAAGTGCAGTGAAGTTCTTCTGCCAGTGCTGGGGTTCATCCACGAGTACCTCAGAATGAGGAAAAAGGTGCCTAATTTTGGCTAATTTGTTAATGGCAGCGAAGTGGAACTTTGTGCAATTATGTGGCATCTTTTATTTCATGAAGCTGACTACTTAGAAGAAAGGTTCACTCTGTTGCGGCAATTGAATGACCAGAAGAGGAGGTTGGCCACAAGTGGTGCAAATTTTGCAAGAGCATATACAGTTCGGTTTGTCACCTGCGAGTTCCCTGAGAACTTCGCAGGCCGCCAGGATCTCTCGCCAAGCAAAAGGTGCAGATTTATTTGTGTGATCTTTTGTCGTTTGTTATTAACCCATTGTAATGACTTTTAATTGGGTTTTCTTCGTTGTTGCAGCGAGTGTCATTCATTCATCTCCGGTGATTTGGAGCTAAAGTGCCCAGGAAAAAAAGACAAATACAACAAGTGTGGTTCCGATGTCTTCCGGAAAGGGTGAAGATGGCAAATCTATATTGCCTTTTTGAGTATGAGCTGTTTATACTTTTGATTCATGTTGTCCCATCATCTCGGATTGGTTTCCCAAAACTTACATTATTTGAGGAATGGTACCCTAGTTTCAACTGCTCAACTTATCTCGCAAATCAATCTTCCAAGTTTTATGTTACTCCCAGAATACATTTTGACCAAGAAATTTAAAACTTGCGCAGTTAGCGGCCAGAAGCCATGTATGTGCGCGGGCAGGCACAGAGAGAGAGAGAGAGTGAGAGAGAGAGAGAGAGGAAACAAAACAGAACGTAAAATTGTC
This sequence comes from Ceriops tagal, assembly GCA_021533255.1. Taxonomy (NCBI): domain Eukaryota; kingdom Viridiplantae; phylum Streptophyta; class Magnoliopsida; order Malpighiales; family Rhizophoraceae; genus Ceriops; species Ceriops tagal. Next base: position 6,159,873 of record CM038609.1, on the reverse strand, counting down.
GACTTACCATGAGAATTTTAATCGTAGTATACTTTCATCAAATGAATCTGTCAACACAATCAACCACACGCACCCATCCATCCATATATATATAAAACTTATTAATGTAATGAGTGTGAACACAGCCCTCTTAAAACAGGGTATGACACAAATTTCACTGTAACACAACATCCTCTTTAGTCTTTCTGCCGTGACAGAATGTCCAAACACACACTCTGATGATATGTCACGAGCAAATCCTGTAACTACAAAAGTCAGTCAGCTTTGATCACATTTAAACTACATTACCATGCCAATAGACTCTCCTGTTACTAATTTGGTTAGGTTATGCTCTTCCGAAGCTGCATGAAACAGGGCACTTTTTTTTTTTTTTTTCCCCCGATCCTACTGACCACCCTGTACAGGTTCTGTTTGTCCGGTCGGTTTTGTATCATTGCTCAATTGTTGGTCATTACCGCCAGCCCTAAAATCTTCTTGCCCATGAATTTCCCCAAGTCTCTCCTGAAATAAAAAGACCCAACCGTTTATCAGAGCGAGGTGGCTAGTAAATCAAAATTTCTTCAAAAAAATCAACGAGAACGCAAATTGGGTTAATTCCTAGCAATGTAAAACATGAAATCACTTGATTGCTGCATTTATTCGCTGCAGTGCTGGCCCAGTGGGCATTCAAAAATGATGCTTGCAATTCACCTCAACATTAGAACAACAGCAATGTGTACAAAATAAAAAGCATCCTTGATTGTCGGAGGTACTTGTTCTTTGTGGAAAACTCACAATTTTCCCAACTCCACCCTTTCAACCTTCTTCCAAGTAAAACTTTCCAGGGAGAGGAAATCATCGTACAAAATAACCCTGAAGTGTTGCTATACTAGTAAAATAATTTCCAGTATTTTGGATCCAAAGCAAGCAAAAGTCCAAAACCAAATGGATGATAAGACATCACCTTGAGAGAGGCATTCTCGGCAAGTAGCTGCTCATACTCACTCTTAATCCGATCTACTTCTGATCTAAGACTAGCATTTTCTTCTTTTAACGCTTCGGCCCTCTGGGCCAGCTCATCACATTCAGCCTGACCCAAAAGTAAGCATCTTGTCAAATGAATTCAAGAACAGATGGCATAATGTAGCCAGACAAGACCAAGAAGCATCTGAAAACAATTCATTACCTGCTTACGCAACCTGGAACGACGAGCAGATTCCCTATTGGACTGCTTCCTCCTTTGTCTCTTAAGCTCTCTCTCATCCTGAAAACAATTATCATACAAATTAAAAGACAACAAATATTTTGCTAAAATTTAAAGTTAGATATTAATGCAAGAGACTAAAAACCTGTCATTATGGAATATCTCAAATAATAGAACAAAAGTTTGTTGAATTTTGAGCTTAAACAAAAGGCTATACCTTGTATATTATTTGCCAACAGATACTGTTCTACATTTTTTAGATACATATTTAGGAAAACAAATTTTGTAATCTTATTATTTGGTAAAAGGCATATGATGTATCAATAAACATCCATTCTACTGCTTCCTTGACACCTGATTACAGCAACCATATAATAGAGAAGCATTTACAAGTAGCTGACAGCATTGAAACAGAAATAAACATGCATAAGATTTCATCCAAATCCACAACTGAAATGTAACAATATTTTGCATGATGCAGTTTCATCACATGACTGTCTAATCAGTGGGGTAGAAGATTTACAAATCAAAGAACATCTTTGCATCTTGAAACCCTTTTCTTTTATTTTTCTTATTTCTCAAAGAGATCGAAGGGAATGCTTACAATCTCAAACAGAAAGACGATGTAAAACTCAACAGCTGACATAAATTTGGCAGGTGAAAAATTTTAATGAGATTAACCTGTAGCCAATGCTGTGACTGAATGCCATCCCGTGAGGCAGGAGTGACCAGTCCTCCAGCAACTGGAGCAGAAGAAACTTTCCCCTGTGCTGAAGGGATGGCAGATGAATTTGAGGCTCCCCAATAGTCCATTCCAATATTCAAGTTGGTTGCAGGACCAGGCGGAGCTCCTCCACCAGTGGCAGGAATTGGCATGATTGACATTGTTTGATTTACAACAGCATTACCTTGTCCTCCATTCTGCAAACCATGCACAGAACCACCATTCTGAGATGCATCAGCTGTAACAGAGACATAAGAGTTATGAGATACATCAGCTGTAACATAGGATATAAAGGGAAATTAGTTCATAGGGTGGTTTCATCAAAAGAAAACCACCACCACCAAACCTTCTAGAGAATCATGCCGGCCACCTGACTTTACCTGTGAGTCCTGCAAAGATCAAAGAATCTTAAATCCATCACATACTACAGAAAGGAGAAGCATGCTAAAGAATAGAAATTGCTTTTGTACCACAAATCAAACCCACTCAATGGCAAGACAGAGACACTAAACTTTACAGTACTGTGCAATACAAGAGGTTTATGAGTCGAGATTTTAGAATCAAGTGGTCCTAAAAAAATTGAAATCCTGGAGGCAAGTAATATGTCATCCACAGTTATCATGCCAAAAGCATTTCTCTAACACCCCTCTCACCCTCAAAATCACAGCTTTTAAACCTGGTCCAGCACCCAGAGTAAGGAACAGGTGGCTGGGTTGACAGTTCAAATGCCGGCCCATGGTTGAACAAGTGGTTTAATATTTATTATTTTTTATTTTAATTAAGAATATTTAATTGAGCTGAAGATACATATCTTTCACTTACTAAAGCAAAGCAAAGCCTTGGATGACAAGTGACAACATTAAAATTCATTAAGAGTCAGGTTTATTGCAAAACTCCAGCCTTTTCTTGTGTGCAAGCAATGAGGAAGTCAGAGAAACTCTTATTACAAAGACTCTTGTTTGATTCAAGTCCCACTTCAGTAGTGGAAGAAATGAAGTGTGAGGTTCTAGCTATAAAAGAATCACTAGCCCTGCTTGGCATTTACTAAGGTTTCAGGCCTACAAATTCACTTTGATATCAAATTCATCAAAAGGGTGTTGACAATTTGGAAAAGCAAGCTGACAGGACTGGTTACAAACTTCTAATGGTTGGACAACTGCTGCATTACCTCACCATCACCTAAATAGCCAGGAGGAACTCAGTTCCCCCAAACTCTGTCCCATCAAACATAGGATTGATGTAACCCCATAAATAAGAATGAAGAATCTAAAATTCCCAAATTTTTGTTAATAGGTAAAATTATTTCTGCCAAAAGCCTGAGCATCCAAATCAATGTGGTGCAAGTGTATCAAGAAGGGAAAGTGGCATGCTTTGCTCTTGTGTTGTAGCAGAAGTTTTTGGAGCAAGCATGCTTATATGTTTTCTTTGACAGAATCGCTCATGTTGAACTAACAAAGAATAAGTCCTACAATTCACATCGGTATTCTCTAAAGTAGGGGCAAGGCAATAAGCACGTGGTACCAGCCTAAAACATGTGCTAAATAACTAACCAAGTGTATTTCAAGATTAAGAAAGATCTTGGTATCACTATGGTAAGTGTAAAGAACAGGAGACAGAAAGTATCCAAATAAAGGCAGTAACCAAAAGCAAAGATACTAAAATAAACAAGCTGCGCTGCATGGTGATTACATTCTGAGAGTTTGCATCACTTCCTTCACTTGTGCCTTCACTTGCACTATCACCACTACATATCCAGAGATACTCCGCATTAGAAATTAAATTTGCTTGCAACATGTTAAAAAAGCATGCTAAGAATATCAATTCATAATAAAATGGAATGATGAGAAAAAATTCATGTGGCTGACCCCGAATAAATTTGGGATTAAGCCTTTACTATTGTTGTCCTTGCACAACATGTTTAAAAAGTAATATTAAGTCACTGCAGTATTTAGACATCAAGGTGGCAGTGATCATCACCACCCCACTACATTTTCTAACAAAAGTCACAGTAATCTGAATATTATGATAGATAACTACAAGAAGTCTATTCTCAATTCCTGAAGCATCACAATATTGCCAAAAATTTTGGCAAACAACCACTAATTCTGATCTCCATATCACTAAACCCTGCTCAGAGCGTAGCTATAGGTTCTTTCCTTCCTCAAATACAAATCACTCAATGGCAGATTTTCCTAGAATAAGCCCTACATCAGAAGCATAATTTACATTTAATGAATTTTTGCTGCATCCTTCCTGTTCCATGCCTAATTGAAAGTAATCCCAAGCTCGCCATAAATGGAAGCCCAGAACCAATGCAGGGTCCAAAAATCTTTATTGCCTACAAAAAATACTAGGTGCAGACCATCCACCAACATGTATCTAAAACTCTTTTTTTTTTAAAAAAAAAAAAGGGACTAGATGGTAGATACGTATGGACATAATTACCTCTTAGGATAAATTCCATTAGCAGATGCTCCTGTTGTTTTACCAAGCTCATTATTTTTCCCTGTTATCATATTCAAACTGCCCAGACTTCCTTTTGACCTTTTAATGGGAAGCTTTTCCTTTGCATCAGATGGCTTACCATCCGCTTCCATGCTTCCAGGAGTATTTCCCTAGATCAACCGGAAAATTCAATGTCAGTGTAGACATATACATAATGGCATGTACTGCCAGTGCTAAAAACATCACACGATAAACTTGGTACAGAAAACTCACAGATGCCTCAATAATGCCATTTGGAGAGGGCATTGCAAAAGGACTAAAAGGATAAGAGCCCTAAATGAAACTGAATGCAGTTAATTTTGGTGGTATCCAGAGATACAGTGACAATTTGAAAAATAAAAAAAAAAAGGGTAAAACAAGAGGGATAAATGAAATACAGGAGGAATTGATGGATGGGCATAAATGCCACCATGGGGATACATTGCGACGTATGGATGAGGTGGAGTACCATATGGAGGCATAATATGCTGCAATGAAAAGTTATCATTAGGAGAACTGAATATCCATCCAACAAGAAAAATATATAATCAGAGTACCACAAAACAATTTACAAGACTTTATGGAAACTGGAAAATGGCAGAAATCACATTGCCAATTAATGGTAAAGTTTCATTCAAGAGAAAAATTTATCCACCTTGTCCCAGCCAAGCTGGTGATCAACAAAAGTAAAATGGATAAGAGATTGATTATAGTAACCAGCCAACTTGTTTTTAGAATAGCTAAGAGCTTCAGTATAGAAATCTGTCCCAGCAATTGCCAGCTAGACTCTTCTAAGAGAAAAAAAAAAAAAAAAAAGATAGATCTCTATTTATGGGTATAAAATATGGCAAAATTTGAAAATGATTTGTGCAGAATTTATAAAATATAATTATTACTCGCAAAGTACCAGTACAAAATCATGAGTACCTGAACCCCCCACATATACGGATGAGCTTGGGGACTTGATGCCAAGAACCCATGTGGAGGTACAGGAGAATATGCCTGTTGAACACAAGAACAAACCACATAACAAAACCCTATATCAGAAAAAGGTAAATTATTTTCCCACTAATTTCGGCAAAAAAAAGTCATTTATAGAACCTGGAATCCTGACCAATCCGGATTTACTGTACCAGTGGCAGTGGTTGAAGACTGCTCCTGAAGAAAAAAAAGACAATGTTGATTGCTTTGGGAAGGATAAGCATGTAGAAACAGCTTTAGTCCCAGGACAAAAATTAATATGCTGCAACAAGTAGACAAGAATACCTGAGTTGAACTAGCTGGTGGTGTCTTAGCTTTCGTTTTATCCAAATCATTACCACCCATTGCGTTACAAATATAGCCTTTCACCAATTCCTAAAACCATCCTTCAACACAACCACTATCCACATCATCAATAGGCATTTCCTTACGATCATAAACCCAGAAATTAACTAAAAAAAAAAAAGGCCTATACTAAGAATTGCTAAACTGTTATTCAATCTCCGGTTAAAAAATTAAGAAAAAAAACTCAATTTTAATATAATCCAACCTTCAGCAACCAAAAGAAAGATTACAAGCTTACTTGCGCATGAACAAAAATGTCTAGATTAGCATTCAACGCCCTGAAATCCCAATTACAAAACCTTAAACATGCAATCCACTTGCCAATAATGTGTTCAACAAAAAAGACAATAGAAGTCTAGATTAGCAACACAAAGCAACCAAATAAACCAAAAAAAACAGAAACAGAAACAAATGCCATCAACTCAAACTGAATAAATAAATATAAAGAAAAATAAAAACGACTGCAGATCAGTTATTAACACCCACGATCTGCAAAGAATCTGGCGATTCAAATCAATAAATTTTGATTACCACTAAGTAAGGTCCTTGAAATTGAACCGAAATCGAGACCCAACTAGCAGCAAGAAACAGAAATCGAAGGAACTAAGAGAAAGTTTAACAAACGAGCTGCTTCTGCGAGAGGACACAGAGGCCGATTTTGCTAAAAGAGAGCCATTATTTCGGAAAAATTAACGTAAATTTGGGGGAGATCGAAAACTAGGGTTTGGTGGTTTGGCTTTTTCTCCTTTTTTTTGGCGGGGGGGGGGTGGGGTGGGGTGGGGATGGGGGACACCGGTGTTTGGACCGGACGTGGCGGTTGGCGGTGGCTGTGGAGGTTGGCGGGTTGACACAGATGATCCTGTGTGTCGTCGCACGGTATTGGGACGCAGCTGAGAGGGCAAAACAGTTGTTCTTTTTAACTCTCGTGGCTCGAGTCTTGCTGACATGCCATGGCCCGGCATGTTTGTTAATCTCTCGTTTTTTATTATTCTGTTCTTGTTAATTTCGTTGTTTATTAGGGTTAATATTATTATTTTAAAAGAAAAGAAAAAAAAAAGTGGGTATTTCACCCGAAAAGTTTGCAGGTATGTTGATCCGTATCTACGTTTTTCTCTTTTTCAAAATCCACCCACGTCATTATGTCGTTTGTCATAATTGCCCCTCAGTCAAGTCAACGCTAATTCTTTGAAGTAGCGCTAAAATTGAACGTCCAATATCCCCCTCTTACTCGACTCGACTCGACGAGAGTTAATCACTCCATGCCCCAATAAAGTTATTTTTTGAGAAACAGGTAACGGACTCGTAACACATGAGTCAAAATATCAATGTCACTATTTTTAATAAATTATTTATTTTTTTTAAAAAAATTTCAAATAAAAAAATATATAATATTTCTTTTCTTCAAATTTTAATATTTTATTTTAGTTTTCATCTTCTCTACCTTTTAAGAATTTAAATTTTGGTGTCTACTTCTCTTTCTTTCCTTTTATAAATTTCTTTGTCCCTTGCCTCCGTCAAACTCCACTCATTGTCATCATTGTTTATCTTACTCCGATAAAAGTGGGTTTGGAGACTATCTTTGGGATAGGATTTATAATTTTAGTCATTGCCTTTTTTACCGCTTGTAAAGCTGTGTGAATATTATGCATTAAAACAAAATTCGTCGATTATTTTGGTGTATTTGTTATCATCAAATGATATTTCTTAAATTGATTTAATTATTTACTAAATATAATGATATTAGGATTTATCTTTTGTCAATTGGATGAAAATAAGCATATTTAGGATTAATCGTGTGTTTTTATATCGTAAAATTAGTGATTTAAGGTGTTATGCATAAATTTGGTTAAATTACTTATGGTTAATATATCAAATTGGTAAAATTGCTAAAGTAATTAGGGTTTGTGTATCACATTATGAAATTTAATGTAGTAAGGTTTTATGTATCAAATTGAAAAATTAGTGAAATAATGAGAATTTTATGTATCTAAATTTGTAAAATTTATGAAAATAATAAGCATGTTTACAATGACATATGATTTGTTTTAAAGTTGTTTTTATATTGGGTCATTCATAATTTTGACAATTATATTGCTTTTAGCACATATTTTAATGAAATAAATAGGGTTTTAATATACCAAATGCAAATATTTTGATATTTAATCCAACTAGGATTTATATTGACTACTATGTGTTATTTGTCTTTACATATGTAGTGGAACAAGATGCAATGAGTCAGCCTTAAATTTTTCCATAGTGAGAGGTGAGTTTCAAGTATAAGGGTGGAAGTAGTGACATGGGCAAATTATCTCACATAAAGGTGAGATCAATGGCTAAACAATTTATAAGCTATTGGAATGTATGCAAGATTTACTTTAAGTTCTTAGGGAGTATAGGAATTTAAAAGACTTTTTAATTTTAATAGAGAGTAACAATAATATGATATATATGTCCAAATTGCTTTTAAATATGAGATTATAAATTTATACTTGGACTATAAGGTAAATGAGCTATTTGAGTAGACAATAACTTATTACTTTCTAATGAGGAGTCTAGTTCAAATGTGCATATAATTGGTAGGATAAAGTTTTACCCTAAAATGTAAAGATAAGGCTTAAATAAGTCCAAATAAAGCAACTGACTAGGAAAAAGCTACTAAACAAGTTGAAAATGTTGACTAACTTGGTAAGAATGCTAAGCATGAAGTTAATATAGCTTACAGTTATCTAAACCATGTTGTTGAAGAAGAAAATATTTAGCAAGTTTGTTGTTCCCACAGCCTTGTATGAGTTGTAATTGTTATCAACTAAGTTTAAGTGTGCAAAAAAGTAAAGTCACATGGAAGGACATGAAGGTAAAGCCACATGTAAGGGCAAAAACGTAAATCCATCGCGTAAGCCCTAAAGGGGCAAGAACGTAAATACGCCGCGTAAGCCCTATTAGGATTTTATGGGAGAGAGTATATAAAGACTTTGGAAGACAAAACTAGGAAAAGGCCAACACAATTAAATACACGACAAAATACCAAACCCTATAGAGAAGAACACCACCTACAAAAAAAAAGAATAGTCGTCGAGTGAATAGTGTAGTTGTCGTGAACAGTGTAATCGTCGAGAGAGAGAAAGAGGAGACAATCGACGGCTGGGCTGAACGAAGAACAGCTGTCGTTGGAGATAGGAGAGAAAATCCGACACAGCCAAAGAGAAGTGGCCAATGGACGAAGAAAAAAAAAGAAAGAAGAGAGAGAAAACGAATTCATCGGACGAAGGAGAGAAAAAGAGAAAAATATATATATGGCCAAATCGGAGCCGTCGTCGGGTAAAGGAGAAAAGAGGATTAAAAAGGGGAGAAAATTGGACACCACCAATACGCCCAAAATACACCCAAAGAAGATAAAGAAGCCGTTGTTGGAAGAACAGAGGTAGGTCAAAAATTGAGCAAATCAGAGCAGATTGACGGGAAGGAGAGAGAGAAACCCAACTGCCAGACCAGAGGAGTTAACGGGAAGGAGAGAAAAAGAAACCCAACGGCCAGAACAAAGGATTCGACGGTAAGAGAGAAAAATTCGACGGTAAGAGAGAGAAATGGACAGTGAGATCATGGGGCAAGGAGACGGGTGAGACCGTAAGACGATGAAAGCAGGAATTGTGTGAGATAATGTAGAGAAGGAATTCGGCGAAGCATTGAACTCAATGTATTTCCAGACTTCTTCAAGAAAGGTTAGAAAGCATTGCGGTGAACTTTTAAGCGGTAGTGGAGCAGCCTTTCAATTTAACAGAGGCAAGACAAGCTAGACAAAGGGTAGACACAGTAAGTGACACTCTTTGTATTGTACTTGCTTAGTAATTACAATAGTGAAAGGAGTAGAGAATTAAAGACATCCATTATAACCTGTATTCATAAGTATAGTGGATAGTTTTGGTAGAGGGAGAGTCCCTACCATTGTGGATCTACGTTACGTTGACAGAACCACGTAAATCTCGTGTGTCCTTAATTTGCTTTACATTCTATGTTTTGAATTGAGTTGTGAACGTAGCTAAAGTATTAGCCAACCCATAACTTAATGAAGACCTAAACAAGAACATCTGTATTGTCTATTAGGCAAGGTGTCTGAAAGGTGACTTTGGGGACTATTGTGATTAGTAGGTAGCAATAGATATACCTTAGTCGAGTCTGAGAAAGAGTTTGCTTTTAAAAAGAGGTTGAAGTTGTTTACTTACCTGCAAATTGCGAATTGTGGTGATACTGATTCACCCCCCCTCTCAGTATCACAAACTAGTAAATCCTAGGGAGAAGTCAGAAACTTCAAAGTTCATATAAAGATAAGACATAATAAGCAGATTTATGTGAAGCTACAATTGAGAAATAAAAGAGGAAAATATTATGCCTAAAGTTCTAACTAATGAAGACCACTTTAAAGAGGAAAATAATGTATAAAAAGCTCTAGTAGACAAACAGTATAATTGAGAGGTAAATACTGCACTTGAAACTTAAGTTAACAATAAAAACATTAAAGAGCAAGATGTTCCTAATGTTAAGTATGCAAGTAATTCAAATGATGAAGCTAAATATGTATCTATTATAAATTATTTAAGTGATCATAAAGATGAAAAGTTATGAAACACAAAGAAAAAGGTTAAGACAAAATTTATGAAAAAGATAACAGGAAAAATGTCAACTCAAATTGTGATGAAGAAATTGGGTTTTAAAGTAAGAGGATGAGAAGGCTAATTTGGTAAAGGAAATGTAAATGCCTTATATAGAAAATGACTACATTCCATTTAATGATCTAAGTAACTAAAAAGATAATGAAGTTAAAATTAATTTGGAAGAATAGAAATTAAGCAGAAAAAGCCATGAAAAAAAAAATACAATCCTACGTGCAAAATGCAAACTTAGGATGTAAGAATGTTTGAATACAAGGAAGAATTTTAAGAGACAATGGAAAAATATGCTTCAAAAAGTAAATTTGATATTAGATAAGTAAAGAATAAACTTCAAAAAGTTATTCAAAAGTGCATGAATGGGTGCCTAAAGAAGTTTTCTACAATTATTAATAAAGCCTAAAAAATGTTTGTCATTGGGATTTTTATACTAAAGCATAAATGCTTAAAAAGAAATAAAAGTAAAATGCTAAATGCGATGTTTTTGGCAAAGTTTTTAAGAACTAGGATTTTAGCCTAACTTAATATGAAGTTCAGAGATTTAAAGGAGGTATATAAGCATAAGTACAATGTGTATGTTATTATAAGCATGTGTAATACTATTAAGAAAAATGTACTAAGACCAATTTGCAAAATTGTAAAACTATAAAGAAGATCTTTTACATGGCATTTCCAAAAAGCATATATGAGATTGATGTGAAAAACTAAAAAGTAGGTAATCTAACCATTTTTCAAAGGTTTTTACATTTATTTTGACATATGCAAACAAGGGCGGAGATCTGGTTACAAAAACATTTTTGGTATGAATGGATGCTTCCTTTAAGGAGCATATAAGGGACAAATTTTGCATGTTATAGGGAAAGATCTGGGCAATTAAATATTCCTCATCGCATAAGTAGTGGTTAAAGTGGACAAGGAAGAATCAAAGAGATGGTTTTAATAACTAGTAAAGTTAAACCTTTAACTAAATGATGATGATAGTTATAAAGTTACTTTAGATAAGTAAAAGGTAAAAATGTTAATTATTTGTTTCATTTACAATTGTCAATTACTAGTTTTGAAATTGTTAAGGTTAAAATTACTAATTATGGTTTCTTTTAAGGTTTATTAAAAGTAGTTAGGGAAGTATTGCTTAAGGCAAATCATATAATATATGTTGGCAATATTTTGGAGCTTCAAATGAAAAAACTAGATAGCCTTGCATCGTGATTTATTAGCCACATTTTTTATGATCCAGTAAAGATATGGTGTAGAACATTTACATGCACAACTCCATTTTATGATTTAATTGATAACGACATATACAAGACATTTAATGATGGATAATGGATATTAAGCACAAGTTAATCATTAGCATGTTAAAGGAGATAAGGTTGATGGTGATGTGAAAGTTTGTGAAACAAACTAGTGTTAAGAAATGACATGGAAATTATGACTTATTGATTAAGAATATCATTGAAGAAAGGAAAGTGTTGAACCTTTAATGCTTTTTTGGTTTAGAATGGAAATGATGATTATGAGGTGGTAAATGGTAGTGTCAAACATAGTGTTTTTTTAAGAAAATATAAGTGTACTTGCAAATTTTAAGACCTCACAAGCATACCTTTTTAACATAAGATATATGTAATATACAATGCAATAATTCTATTAAAGTCTCAAATATCCCTTTTGTACCACAAGAATAATTCTTACATGTATATTAGGAGTCACTACAATTAGTAAGGGCAAAAATGTTTTGGTAAAGATCTAAGAATAAAAAACTTTTACTTCCTAAACTTTGTAAATTACCATATAGCTTAAAAAGACAAAAGGAAAAGATAAAAATGAATCACAAAAGATCTCTAAGATAGATACATAAACACATATGATGTTTATAAAGGGTGAGATCTCGAAGTGCAAAATTTATGGTTAAAGAGAGCTTGACAAAAAAAAAAAACAATATATATTAGAAAAGTCTTCTTAAGTTTAGGTAATTAATCTAGTATCAAATTTTCTTATAACATTGCTTGAATTTTTCTAATAACAAAATTTATAATCTAGGTTATTAATAATAACCAAGTAAGTTAAGGTGTCAATTAGGGGACAATTAACCAAGTTAAAGTGTCAATGTAGGAGAAACTTGAAGCTATTGTTACTTACTAGCCTATTTAGGCCACACTATTAAAGCAGTTACCATTGACACCAATTTAGTCAATTATTAGAATAATTTACATGCTTTAGGCATTAGGATATCTACAACTTCAAGCAAAGTAGTTAATGTTAATGAAAAACAAAAATCAAATGGCAAAAATAAGCAAAAAGCCATAACAAGCGAGAAAAGTGATGCATTAAATGAAAATTTAGTAAACAAGTTTTGGGCCTTACTTTATATAGAAGCATATAAACTAACATAGATATGTACAATGTAAGATTAACATTATATACCTTAGATTTTTTTTTAGTGTGGTGTTGGCAATTTATTTTATGATACTTTTTCTAATTTAATATGTGGTAGGTTAAATCTCATAAATGTTTGAATGCTAAAAACAAGATGAAGTGTTTTATGTTGATCTTAGGTAGTATAAGTTGTCATTTAAAGCCAAATCACTTTAGTGGAAGGGAAATCATAGCATTATTATAAGACAATTAAAATTTGACTTAATATTTTTTATATTAGACTTCATTTATTAGATTTACATTTTTATTTTTTTGCATTTACAATATATAAGCAAAAAGATGAGAAAGTTATCCATTTAATTTGCATAAATAGAAAACAATGTAACAAAATGTAATGTTCCTATATCAGACCAAATTAGTGAGAACACAAATGTTGGGAATATAGTCCATTTAATTTTTACAACATCTAAGCTTACCATAAACTAGCTTACATAGTTAAGCACATAATAAGTACAAGATATTGATTAAGAAAATTCGGCTATGCCTTATTGATTGACAAATTTTGTGTTTAGTCTTTTTGGCAGATTTACACTTACATATAATAAATAGTCCTAAAATTATGCTATTAAGATATTGTTTCATTGTATGTTCAAATAGGAATTTAGATTGTCAAATGTTATTGAAATGTTGTTATTTAAAGTTTCTCATTTCATGAATTTGAAGTTTCATTACATTTTTCTGTAAGGAATGAATTTCATTACATAAAAGGAGAGTACATTCAACAATTAGGCAATTTAAGCCTTTTAAATTATCTTAGGCAAGCACCATGTTACAAATAAAAGACAAAAAAGACAAATAATCTTATACATTAATAATGAATCTTGAAATTTGTCAACATCTTAAATTCTTCTTGATTTAGCATCAATAACTTTCATCTTTAGGTTCATTATCTCAATACTTAGATCCTCGTTATAATTATTATTTTCCATCCCACAAATTGGGCTCTTTTCACTTTTCCTTACAATTTAAGTTTCACTCTTACCTCTTTTGTGACTTAACTACTTCTTTCACATGTTTAGAAAATTAATTATTATCTTCCCATAAGAAGATACTTTACATACAAACCTACCAATTAAACATCAATAAAAGTCACAAACACATTGGCTTATATGTACAAATTTTATATTTTAAGTTGATTAGAAATATACCTAGTAATTAGGACATGACTAAAATCTTCTATTGAGGTTTTTATCAATCTAAGAAGTAGTCAATTGAGACATTTCTCTTAATTTGCAATGGATGGGTTTGCCAACATGCCTATTGAATAAATTAGATAACCCAAATGAATAAATAGACATAACTATATGTCAAAATTGTGCTTTAAGCATTACTTAAGAGCAAGAGAAATATAAGTAGAAACTTCTTAAACTTTACATATTTTTACAAATTTGACTTGAACTTTAAAAAGTAACAATTTGGTATTTGTAGATTTTTGTTTTTTGAACAAATCTAGCGTAGTCTTATTTGTATAATGAAATTTATATGCATATTAATATTACCAAAGTTGAGAGATAATCAATAATTTTGAGCAATTCTTTAAGTAAAAAGTGCCTACGTGGAGGTGTTTGTTTAATTTTAAAATTTTCTTGGTATACTACTACAATTTGTAGCAATTGATATTAACTTAGTAGTTAATTTATATATTTTTTAATATTTTAGTAGAATTAATATGTTAATGTATATCCAATCCTTTTTTTCATACTATAAGTTGAAGTATTATTAGCTTACATTATTATTTCTTTGTTTTATTTTAACTAAATTACTCAATTTCAAATATTAATTATTTTACCTAAGTAATTTTCATTTAAGATTGATAAGTTGATTATCTTTATATTCTATTGATAATAATATCATGTTTATAAATAATCTTATATTATAAATTGTTTATATTATACATGTATTGAAATATCTAATATCTATATAAATATCAACAAATTTATTAACGATTACAGTATACATTAATTGTTGTTCCCACAGCCTTGTATGGGTTGCAATTGTTGTCAACTAGGTTTAAGTGTGCAAAAAAGTAAAGCCACATGAAATGGCAAGAAGGTAAATCCACATAGAAGGGCAAGAACGTAAATCCGCTGTATAAGCCATATTAGGATTTCATGGAAAAGAGTATATAAAGACCTTGAAAGACAAAATTAGGGTAAGACCAACACAATTGAATACACTGCAAAATACAAAAATGTGTGGACGGTCAAATAGAAAAAACAGAAAAAAACAACATACGGCTAAAGCACACCAACAACAAGAGAACAACAGAATAGGGGACGGCGAAATAGAAAAAAAGCGGTCAGCAAATTGAGTCGTAGTGAATAGTAGTCATCGAGTGAATAGTAATCGTTGTCGGAGATAGGAGAGAAAATGAACTCGTTGTTAGAAAAGAGGAGACAGTTGAAGGGGCTGGACGATCGAACAGAAGACCGAAAGAGCAAAATGGCAAAGCCGTTGGAAGAGAGAGAAAAATCATATACAGCCAAATCAGAGTAGACCGACGGAAGGAGAGAGAAACCCAATGACCAAATCGGAGCAGACCAGCGGAAGGAGAGAGAAACCCGATGGCCAAAAACAAAAGGTCAACAGAATCGAGAGAGAGACAGACGAAGAGTGAGATCGTGAAACAGGAATTGGGTCGACACGGCTAGATGGTGAGAGAGAAAGCACGACACGGCAAGAGAGAGAAACGGGTCGACAACAAAATAAAGTGGACGATCGACGGAAAACCAGGATAGCCGAAAATCAGATTTGGGGGCTGAACGAAGAAAAACAGACCACTGGCCAGAAGAAAACCAGAAACGGATAGGGGTGGACGACCAATAAACAGTGACTGGCAGAAAAGGGAAAAAAAATCTAATACAACCAAAGGAGGTGTGAAACAGAAAAGGGCAAACCAAAAACATAAGGCAGGTCGTGAGACGTAGAACGACAAACCAGAAACGTGAGGCGAGCCGTGAGACAAGGAGACGGGTGAGACTGTGAGACCATAAAAGTAGGAGTTGTGTGAAACAACGTAGAGAAGAAATTTGGAAAGAACTCAGCGTATTTCCAAATTTCTTCAAGAGAAGTTAGAGAGTGTTGTGGTGAACTTCTAAGCGGTAGTGGAGTAGTCTTTCAATTCAACAGAGGCAAGATAAGCTAGAAGAAGGGTAGACACAGTAAGTGATACTTTTTGTATTATACTTGCTTAGTAATTGCAATAGTGAAAGGAGCAGAGGATTAAGACATTCATTGTAATTGGAATTCTTAAGTATAGTAGATAGTCTCAGTAAGGGAGAGTCCCTGCCACCATGGATGTACGTCACGTTGACGAAACCATGTAAATCTCGTGTGTCCTTAATTTGCTTTACATTATGTGTTTTGAATTAAGTTGTGAACACAACTAAAGTATCAGCCAACCCATAACCTAACGAAGACCTAAACAAGAACATTTGAATTGTCTATTAGGCAAGGTGTTTGAAAGGTGACTTTGGGGACTATTGTGATTAGTAGGTAGTAATAGATTTACCTTAGTCAAGTCTGAGAAAGAGTTCGCTTTTAAGAAGAAGTTGAAGTTGTTTACTTACCTGCGAATTGCGAATTGTGATGATACTGATTCACCCCTCTCTCAGTATCACAAACTAGTAGATCTTAGGGAGAAGTTGGGAACTTCATTAATAGTGATAACATCCATGTCCAAGATTATTTTTACCTACATAAGCATAAGGGATAGACAACATAGGTTACATGTTCATGACATTATGGTTCGTTCCAAAAACCTAAAAGTTTCAGTTAATCAACAAAATCAAATTGAAATTTTAAATAGTTAAACTGAATATTGTAATTAGTTAACCAAATTGATGTAAATTGGTTTTTTTTTTATTGAATTACAGTTTTAATTTTGGAAAAACACAATTAACCTAAACTCAAATAATATTTCATATATATATTTAAAAAATAATAATATAATCATTAATAACAAATAAATATTAATACACATTATTATATCTTAAATGATTAATAAATTAAAAAATCATCACTTCTGTGCATCATCTTAAATCTAGCACAACTTTTCAAAAGTAAAAAGTTTACACTTATAGAATTATTTTGTAATAAATCTAACACATCATTAAAAC
>CM038609.1:6043753-6123720 GCA_021533255.1 Ceriops tagal | reverse complement strand
CCAATTGGAGGAGGAGAAGGTAGCAAGGTGGTTAAAGGCAATGATTGTGGTGATTGTTGACAATTGTATTGTTTGGAGATGGTAAAACCGATAAGGAAACTAAGGAAAAGGAGAAGGAAAAGTGTGTCATAGATTAAGAGTAGGGAGTTATTATGGTTAGCATATTAGGAAGGTGGCTAATAATAAAGGGTGACTAAAAAGGCTATTGTGGTATAAAATGATGGTAAAGTAAAAGAAAAAGGAAAAGAAAGAAAGAAAAAAGCCAACTTTGAGTAAGGAAGGAGAAAAGGAAAAGAAAAGTAAATAAAACAAAAAAAATAAAGAAAGAAAAGGAGAAAGAAAAGGAAAAGGAAAAAAAAGAATTATGAAAAATAAAAGGCTTTATTATTTGTGAGGTAATGAATTGTAAGTTTGTACTTCAATTAATCATTTTAATTGAAATATATATATTGCAAATATTATAGTTTACTCCTCTTAATAAATTTTATCATCAAGGTTTTGTATATACTTTTTTATCACTAGGAAATAGCTATGGTTATTTTACTTTTATATCTATTTCAACTTCTTCTGTTGCCTTTTCTTTTATATGATTATTTCATAACATTTTAACCTATCTCTTTTGAGTATGCTTCCAACATAAATTTTTGAAATTTGAATGGGATATTCTTTAAAAGATAAACTCTCTTAAATTTTAATAAATTATGATGTTAAAATGTGTGATTAATAGTACACATACTTTCAAAGTATCAATACATAAAACATAAGATGTATTATAAAAAGGTTTGGTGGAAGAGCTAACTTACAGGCCATCACACTTGTCTACTTTAGAATCTTATTGGGATTGATAAATCTTGATTTAAGCTTTCCTTTTTTACCAAATCAAATGACTTTTCTCATAAGAGAAATCTTTAGAAATGTCATATTTTTAACTATGAACTTTCTCATCTTCTTTGTTTTATGTAAGATTTTTTTTTTCTTTTAAACTCTAAGTAAATAACATCTGATCTTTTATGATCAAAACTTTCTCTAATGTTTGTTTAAACACCTTGAGTCTTAAGACCAATTCTAACTATCTCTCTTTTATGAGTTCTCCCTAATATAAAGGCGATTGATAGTTATAACTTTTCAAACTTTATAAGATGAAAATTGAATGGTTTATGATTACCTATTGTTATAAGTTAAAACGACAAGAAGATGTTAATCTCAACCTCCTTATAAATCTATTACATAAGTGAAGTTTCCGACTTTACCCTAGGATCTACTAGTCTGTGATACTGAGAGGGAGGGTGAATCAATATCACACCCCTTAAAAACACACTCTGATAATTTAAACCAAAGTATTCTACTTATTTAATGCTCTAGCTCTTGTCAATATGCAGGTATGTGAACAACTTCAAACACTTCTAAAAAACAAACTCTTTCTCAGATTCGATTAAGGTAGATCTATTATTACCTACTAATCACAATAGTCCTCAAAGTCACCTTTTAGACACCTTGCCTGCTAGATAGATCAGATGTTCTTGATTAGGTCTTCTTTAGGTTATGGGTTCAATGATACTTTAACTGCGTTCACAACTCAATTCAAAACACAGAATGTAAATCAAAGTAAGGACACAAGAGATTTACATGGTTCCGTTAATGTGACGTACGTCCACGGTGGTAGGGATTCTTTCTCTACCGAGACAATCCACTATATTTGAGAATACTAGTGTGGTACTCTCGATGTTCACAATGTAGTTACAATGGATGTCTTAATCCTTTATTCTTTTCACTATTGCAAATACAAAGCAAGTACAATACGAAGGGTGTCACTTATTGTGTCTACCCTTCTTCTAGCTTGTCTTGCCTCTGTTGAGTTGAATAGGCTGTTTCATTGCCACTTAGAAGTCCATCACAACACTCTCTAACCTCTCTTGAAGAAATCTGGAAATACATTGAGTTCTTTCCAATGCTTCACCGAATTCCTTCTCTAGGTTGTTTCACATAACTCCTGCTTTCACTGTCTCATGGCTTCATGGCTTGCACTCACACTTCTGGTCTACCGTTTCACGTCCTAGTCTCACGCCGTTGCACGTTCTGGTCTCATGTCGTTGCACGTTCTGGTCTCACATTTCAAATTTGCACCCGCTTCACTGTTCTTAAGCCTCACGTATACCAGATCTGCTCTCCTTGTTCGTTCACACTTCTTTGGTCGTATCGGATTTTCTCCCTTTTCTACTGATCACTCTTCTTTGGCCGTCCACCCCTATTTGGTTGTCTCAGGTTTTCTTTCTTTTCTGTCGGTCACACTTCTTTTGGTCGTGTTTGGTTTTTCTCCTTCCCATCGTCCAGCCGGATCTCTCTTTTTGGTGGTGTCTCCTTATTCTACCGGCCACTCTTCTTCGGCTGTATCTCCTTTTTTTTTTTTTCTCTTTTCTATCGTTGGTCTATATTTCTTCCTCCGCTCTTTGTTCTACCATCCAGCCCTTGTTCTGCTGTCGACTCCTCTTTCTGTCATCCAGCCTTGTTTTGCTGTCGACTCCTCTTTCTGCCGTTAAGCTGTTTACTCTTCTTTGGGTGTGTTTGGGCGTGTCGATGGTGTGCCATTTCAGATTTTTCTTTTGTTCTCTACCAGTCATGTATGGTTTTTCTATCTTTTTTGCCGACTTTTTTTCTCCCATCCACCACATTTTGTCTTCCAATTTAGGGCTATATTATGATTTACTTTCTTGCCCCTCCATGTAGCTTCAAATTACTCTCTTGCCCTTTCATGTGACTTTACTTTCTTGCCCCTCCATGTAGCTTCAAATTACTCTCTTGCCCTTCCATGTGGCTTTACTTTCTTACCCTTCCATGTAGCTTCAAATTACTCTCACACTTAAATCTAGTTGACAACAATTACAACCCATATAAGGCTGTGGGAACAACAATCTCCCCCTTTGTAATTATTGGCAACACTCATAACAAAAGTCATTATGCAGCAATTACAACTCCTCCTAAATATGCACTCTCCTTTTCTTAACAGCTCCCCCTGCACTGTTGTTTCTCTCCCCTTTTGCCAACTAATTACAAAAAAACTCGCAAAGTAGAGATGGAGGATTCACCTGAACTTCAGGCTTGAGGAGGCATTTGCACAGATAGACTCATTCTGTGCTTTTCAAACAACTTTGTAGACAGAGGTTTAGTTAGAATATTTGAAATTTGATCTTTAATGCCAACATACTCTAACTGAATTGTACCCTGTTCCACTTGATCTTTGATGAAGTGATACCGGATGTCAATATGCTTGTTCCTTGAATGTTGAATTGGATTCTTGCTAAGATCAATAGCACTTTGATTATCACAAAGTAACTCATTGGTAACTTCACTTCAACACCCAAGTCTGCCAATTGGCTTTGCATCCATATCACCTAAGTACATGTTGCACAAGCAGCCATATACTTAACCTCAACTGTGCTCAAAGCAACACTGTTTTGCTTTCTACTTAACCATGCAACACACTTTGAACCCAAGTAGAAGCTGCAGCTGCTAGTTGATTTTTTGTCATCTATACTTCCTACCTAGTCTGTATCAGTGTATGCTCGTAGTTTTATAGAATCCATGGCAGGATACTACAAATCCATTTCCAGTGTACCTTTGAGGTATTTTAGGATTCTTTTCACTGCCAACACATAAGATTCCTTAGGATCAGCTTGGAATCTGCTGGCAACGCACACAACTTGCATAAGATCAAAACTTAATGCTGTAAGGTACAGAAGGCTCCCTATCATCTTCTTGTATTCTGTAGGGCTTGTACTCATTCCCTCTTGATCTTTTGTTAACTTGCAGCCCACTGTCATAGGGGTACTGACAAGACTGCTATCCTCTATGCCAAACGTTTTCAGCATCTCTTTGGCATATTTCGACTGAGAAATAAAAATACCTTCTTCACACTGTTTTATCTGTAATCTAAGAAAGTAATTCATTTTTCCAATCAATGACATCTCAAATTCCTCACTCATCTTCTGTGCAAAATCTTGGCATAGCTCAGAGTGATGTCATCTGTATATATTATGGTTATCAGTTGGCCTTTCTTTGAGTTGAACACATATAGGTTATTATCAACTGTTCCTCTTCTGAAGTTCAACCTTCTCAAGTACGCATCCAGCCTGCTGTACCATGCTCTTGGGGCTTGTTTAAGGCCATACAAGGCTTTTTTTATCTTACACACATGTGTCTCATCCTCACTGATTTGTACTCCATCAAGTTGTTTAATATACACTTCTTCTTTCAGAAGCCCATTTAGAAAGGCTGATGTCACATCCATCTGATAAACTTTATACCTCTTATGTTACCAAAGCTAGGAACATTTTAATAGTTTCTAACCTTGCCACTGGTGCAAAAGTTTCATCCACATCTACTCCTTCTATCCGAGTGTAGCCTTTGTAAACTAGCCTGGCCTTGTTCCTCACCACCTTGCCATCTTCATTGTGTTTATTCCTAAACACCCATTTTGTTCCTATGACATTCTTGTTAGTGGGTCTTAGAACCAGCTCCCGTGTATCATTCTTCTCGATTTGATCCAACTCCTCATTGATAGCTTTGACCCAGGCTTTGTCTTATGTAACCTCTTCAACAAATTTAGGTTTAACTTATGAGAGTAAAGCAGTAGCTCCCACAATTCTTCTTCTTGTTGTAACTCTTGCTGATAGGTCACCTATGATTTGATTTCCTTGATAAGCACTTGTCCATGTCTTCTTTGTCCTTCTCTCTTGCACAGTCTTAGTTGTAAGAGAATCTCTTTGTTCATCTTTAGACTCACTCTTCTCTGAGTCTGAACTTCTTTTCTCTCTTCTTCATGTTGGTCTGATTCTTCATCTATCTTGAAGTTATCTTCTTTATTGTCCTCAGCTTCTCCATTATGCATTGTTTTCCAATTCTCATCTATTCTCACATCACTGGGTGTGATAACTTTTCCTAACTTATGCAGAAAAACTTTGTAACCTTTTGTCTTTGCTGAGTATCCCACAAAGATGCCTTCATTAAACCTAGCATTGAATTTTCCCAAGTTTTGCTCCTGGTTCTTTACAAAACATGGGCTGCCAAAGATTCTGAGATACTTGGCTGTTGTCTTCTTCCCAGTCCATAGCTTATATGGAGTCTTATCAGTATTGGGCCTCAGTAAGACTCTATTCAGTAGATATACAGCTGTAAATGTTGCTTCTGTCCAAAATCTTGTGTGAAGTTTGGATTCCAGCAGTAGAGTTTTTGCCATTTCAACCATAGCTCTATTTTTCCTCTCTACCACCCCGTTCTGTTGAGGTGTTCTTGCTGCTACCATCTGATGGTGAATACCATGCTTCTCAAGGTAATCTTCAAAAGCTTCATTTGTAAATTCAGTGCCTTGATCTAACCTCAATACTTTGATCTTCCTTCCATTCTCATTTTCAACTAATCTTTTGTGTCTTTTGAAGCAATTCAAAACTTCTGACTTGTGTTTGAGGTGCATGATGCAGGTCCTTTTGGAATAATCATCAATAAACAAGATGAAGTACCTCTCACCATTCAACCCTTTTGTCCTCATTGGTCCAGACAAATTAATATGCACAATGTCAAGTACTATTTCAGAATTGAACTCTTTGGTCTTATATTACTTTCTGGCATGTTTTCCTTTAGAGCATGCTGAGCAAACATACTCTCTCTCTCTTTTGAGGTCGGGAATGTCTTTGATTGCATGAATAGTGGTCAACTTCCTCATGTTCTTTAGTGATAAGTGTCCCAACCTCCTATGCTAGAGTTGATTTTCTTCTTCTTTGATGAGTAAACAGCTGCTTGTCTTGTCCTCATCAATCACATATAAGTTCCCAGCTATTCTCTTCCCGACTGCAACAGTATTGCCTTCTTTACTCTTTACTTGGCAACCTGTTTTTGTAAATATCACTTTATGGTCTTTATTGCATAGTTGGCTGACAGATGCTAGATTATATCTGAGTCCTTCAATGTGCAGAACATCTTTTAGCTTCCCTTTTCCAATATTTAGTGACCCTTGACCATTGATGTTGAGTGAATCATCATTACCAAACTTGACTCTGCCTTCTCTTGACTTGTTTAGCTTTGATAATTTACTCTTATCTCCTGTTATGTGTGAAGTGCATCCACTATCAAGGATCCACTGCTTATCCTTGTAGTTAGCCTTTAGTGCAATTTTAGTTATGTTGGCTATCTCCCTGTTTGCTTTATATTCTTTCCTTTGAATTGGCTTGAAGATAGCTTTCTTCTTTTTCTTAGCTTTGACTGCACCAATTGTTTTTACTGTGCCATCGAGTGCCTTCTCTTGCTCAGGGAGAAGTGTCATGCATCTCTTGGCATTATGGCCATCTTGCCCGCACCTTTTATACTATTCCAAGTCTGCCAATACAACAAACTTGTTCTTTGAAACCATTTGTTTGGGCTTTCACCAACACTCCTTGTCAGTGTGTCCTTACTTTTTAAGTATGTGCAAGAACACACGACAGGTGTTCTCCTCTGAATTTTGTATTGTCTCCCCCTGTATGCAGCATCAGATCTTCTCAAGTTGGAGACGTATACTGGCCTTCTCTACCAGCATTTACTTGCCCTATGACCCCAAACTCCACAATAAAGACTGTAACCTTGAAACTGCCTCTTTTTGGTTCTAATCACAGTTTGTTTTCTTTTGTTCATTACTTGCTGTGTAGGCAAGGTTGCTGGTTTCTTTGCTTGTGTGGCTTTCATTTTAACCACCTTCTTCTCCTTCTTCTGTTCAGCCATTGCACTTGGCTGGCTGACTTTCTTTTCTTTCTAAGACATAGCAGCTATGGGCTGCTGCTCTTTAACCACATACATCATTTTTGGCCTTGGCTTTGGCTTGATAACTGTCTTCTCTTCTTCAGTTATCTTTTCTTAAGTCACAGCCTTCTCTTTCAACTTTTGTGGCAAAGTCTTATTCTTCTTTTCTCTTGCAGAGCTTGTTTCTCCTACCACTTCAAACTTCTGTAAGTTCTCCTCACTCTTTTTAAGTAGTTGCTGAAGTTAATATATTCAGCCTTTATTTCATCTTTTTGACTTTTAGCTTCCTCAGGCTTTGCTTCAACTTGTTTTATATGAGCCTCCAACCTTTTTATGGTTCTGCCCCTTCTGATTATCTCCTTTGAAGCTGCTTCTAACTCAGCTTTAAGATCTGGTTCTTCTTCATCAACCTTCTCTTCCTCTTCAGAGGTTGAACTACCACTTTGAGCTGATGCCATAAAGGCCTGCTCATCTGATGATTTTTCATCTTCCTTCTTATCAGCTTCTTTTATCTGACTCACATAACTCTTGAATGAGCCTCTCTTCTTCTTCTGTGGGTTGGCAGTCTTCTTGTTGGACTTCTTTGATTTGAACGATGGTCTTCTCCATTTTGAATTCGGCTCATCATCACTATCCTCATCTTTATCATCAAGTTTAACTTTGCACTAAGAAGCAAAGTGTCCAGTTTGCTCACAATGATAACATCTTAAGGACAATTGTCCTTTTCCCTTCTTAGACCCCTTTTTGAACTTCCTTGTGAAGTATGCCAACACTTCACCTTCACTTTCTTCCTCCTCCTCATCATCATCCTCACTAAATGATTCTTCCTCTTCTTTTATCTTCAAGTGTTTCATAGTTTTGAAAGCTGCCTTCTTTGATACCTTTGACGTTGAGGAGCTCTTAGTTAACTTTATTCTCATCTTATATACAATGGATTGCACTGGAGATCATGTAGAGACGTAGAATTGAAATCTCTACTCTCCTCTATGGTTGCCACCTTTGAGGCAAACCTCTCAGGCAGAATTCTCAGAATTTTCTTCACAGTAGATGAGTCCTTCTTGTTCTTCCCATAACTTCTAAGGTCATTTATAGCATTAATAACCTTGGTGAAGAACTCTTGGACTGTCTCATTTTTCTGCATTCTGAGAGATTCATATCTCTCCTTGAACACTTGAAGCTTGGCCTCCTTCATTCTGCCATCACCTTCATAGACTTTTTGCAGTCTGTCCCATATCTCTTTAGCAGACTTGCAGTCCATAACTTTAGCATACTCAGCATCTATTAATGCTGAAATGATGATATTTGAGGCCTTCCCATTCATCTTAAACTGCCTTAATTCCTTTGAGGTTGGATCTGTTGTTCCCACAGCCTTGTATGGGTTGTAATTGTTGTCAACTAGGTTTAAGTGTGCAAGAAAGTAAAGCCACATGGAAGGGTAAGAAGGTAAATCCACATGGACGTAAGCCCTATTAGGGTTTCATGGAAGAGATATATAAAGACCTTGGAAGACAAAAATAGGACAAGGCCAACACAATTGCATACATGGCAAGAAGAGAGGGTGAACGACATAAACACAAAGAGTGAGTTTGGAAAACACAAGAGAAATCGTTCAACCAAGGAGACAAGAAGGGCCAACACAATTGAATACACGGAAAAATACAAAAAGTGTGTGGACGGCTAATTAGAGGAAACAGAAAAACACAACACACGGCCAAAGCACACCGACGACAAGAGAACGGTAAAATAGGGGACGACCAAATAGAAAACGGAGGTCGAAAATTGAGGAGATCATAGTCGCACATTAGCCGTCGTGAACAGTAGCTTTACTTTTTTTAGGGCTATATTATGATTTACTTTTTTTTTTATGGTTTTTCTATCTTTTTTGCTGACTTTTTTTCTCCCGTCCACCACATTTTGTCTTCCAATTTAGGGCTATATTATGATTTACTTTTTTGCCCCTCCATGTGGCTTTACTTTCTTGCCCCTCCATGTAGCTTTAAATTACTCTCACACTTAAATCTAGTTGACAACAATTACAACCCATACAAGGTTATGGGAACAACAATAAGCCTTAAGCATGTTTTCTTAAATTTGGATGGTGTGTTTAGATTGTTTTTTGTCTAAATATGAAATGTTGTATTAATGTCCAATTTAGTACTTATGGCTTTCTAAAATTCCTTGCAAATTTGAGAGGTAAATTAAGACGTATAATATGATATTATCAATTCTGACATCTCGCAAAAACACATAATATGATTAGTATATAAGTAGCAAGAAGCACTTTTTGCTAGTTTATCTACATGCCTAAACAAAATCATGTTATTCTTTTAAGAGTAGTAAACCTATTACAAAGTTCATCAGAATATTCTTCTATTTCCACTTAAAAATATGCCTAAGCTAAAGTATCCATGTAGGTTTTTGGTATTTGGTCTTAACCTATAAACACACTAGGTACCTTAAGATATGCTTAACTATGTCCTTTTTCTTATACTCCCATCAATAAAGCTCACATGAATCCTAATACATTTTATTCACACTTGGGTGTACAATGTATATTAAATTATAAGCCTCTAACATAATGTCTTCTCTGAGATTGTTTACATATGGAACACAAAGTTGATTTCTAACTCTTAGTGTTCCATCAAGTACAAATGAGAATTTTTTAGCTTGATTATCCCTCAAGTCATTAATCATTTAGATTAAGATTTGTTTTTTTAAGTCATTTTATTTCTTTTTATAAGCTTAGGTTCACTTAAAAGTGAGCTAGTTAAGCTCTTTACCTTTCTACATTATTTTCAAATCTATATTTGTTAACCCATGCAACCCTTTTACCATTGGTAATTTTTTAAAAGAATATATACAAAGCTCCCCATAGACTTTCTACTTAAAACACCTGCCATTACATTAGCTTTATCTTAGAGGTAATTAATGGTTAAATAATAATTTATCAACAATTCCACCTAATACCTTTGCTGCAAATTTGGCTTTTCTTTATTAAAGAATATATTTGAAACTCTTATGAATTGTAAAAATTTTACAAGCCTCACTAATGCAAATATTACTATCATTATCTCTAAGTCATAAGTGGGATGATTATGCTTATACTTAGGTTGTCTAGACCCATAAGCAATGAATTGACCACTTTGTATCAATACATAACTTAAACCAATCTTTGAAGCATTATAATACATAGTAAAACCATTGGAGCTTAACAAAATTGACAACATTAGGGTAATAACTTTAACCCATAAGCCTCACTAATTGCTCAAGCTATCTAATATGAAACTTGCCTTATGAATGACTTCCTTTTTAATCCTTATCTAATGATAGCTTGAGCAAAAATCAATCTTTGAAAAATATCTAACCCCCTAAAGCTAGTAAAAGAGATCATTGATTAGCAACAAGGGATATTTTATTTTAATTGTCATCATATTTAGCTACTATTAATCAATGTATAATCACATTGAGCCATTTTTCTTTTTATAAACAATACTAGAGCTCTTCAAGATAAAACATTAGGTTGAATAGACCCTTTATTTATAAAATCTTGCAATTAAGTCTTAAGTTCTCTTAACTTTAATGTCATCCTATACATTGGCATTAATATTGGTTGATAAGGAATGACATATACACATAATTCAATTTCTCTTTTTTGGAAACACTTTAAAAAATTCATTAACTATTAATTCACTCTTTAAGGTAAGAGTGCACTCCCTAAAATCTCAATATAATGCTAAGTACTTACATATTTTTTCCTCAACAATTTCTTTCTTCCATTTAAGAAACAAAGTTAGAATGTATGGAAATGCATTCCTTTTAAAATTGTGTTGAGCCCATCTTTGATAGCTAGTGTTAGATTTGTTGTTAACACTATCTCACACAGTTATATGTGTTGATTTGATATTATGAATGCCAATGAGATGTAGTGAGGTCATTGGGAGAAACCAATGATGACAAGTCAACCTTAGAGTTGAGGAGTCAACGTTGACTGTGACCCTAAATTTTAAAGGTCAAGATTGACCATTGACCATTGACCTTAAATTTTAGGAAGTCATTGTTGACCATTGGCCCTAAATTTTAGGAATCAAATCCAGCCGTTGATTGTAGGGAAACATGTGGGAATTAACGATGACCGTTAATGATCATGTAACTTTAATTTCAAGGCTCTATAAATACCCCTATACGTCTTACAAGAAGGGTGAGTGCTGCAGAAAACTGAGAGAGCCAACCAAAGAGAGAGGTGAGCGGCAAACCTAGGGAAAAAGAGAGGTGAACGGTAAAGAGGAGGTAGCCACCAAGCAAGGTACAACCAGCCAAGGAGAGGAAGAAAGAAGGCAAGGTAGCCGGCCAAGGAAAGTGCAGCAGGAAAGAAGGCAATGCAGCTGGCCAAGGAAAGGAAGAAAGAAAGCAAGGGGCAGCCACTAAGAAAAAAAGGCAAGGCAGCCAGCCAAGAAAAGAGTAGCACCATGTCCAGGAGGCTTCCCTACAGTAGTAGCATGCCCAGGAGGCTTACTAGCACCAGCAGTACCTTAGGAGGCTTCCCAGTAGCAGAAGCACACTCGGGAATCAAGAAAAAAATCAAAATGTGTAGAAGCAGGTCCGGTAATCAGTAACCACCTATAGAAAGTGCAGCAACAGGTTTGAGAATCAACCAACAAACCAGCAGTGGCGCAAGAAATCTATTACAATGCGCCGGGAGAGCAGCAGTGGCGCGAGAAAACTGCTGTAGTGCATAGGGAGAGTAGCAGTGGCACGAAAAAATTGTTGCAACGCACGAGGAGAGCAATAGTGGCACGAGAAAATAGCTGCAACGCATGGGGACAATAGCAGCGATGCGAGAAAAATTGTTACAGCATGCTGGGAGAGTAGCAACGGCGCGAGAAAGTAGTAACAGTGCATACGGACAGCAGCAGTGGTGTGAGTCGATAGCAGGAGTAGCATGTGCAGATAGTAGGAACAACGTGTGCGGAAAGCAACCATAGTGTGTGCAGACAGTAGTAGCAGCTCGTACAGATAGTAGGCACAGTTTGTGCAGGCAATAGGTGTAGCTAGTGCGGATAGCGAGCACAGCTTGTGCGAACAGCAGGTAGAGAGTGCGGACAGCGGGCGCACTGTGTGCACGGACAGCAGGCACAGAGAGCGCAGATAGCAGGTGTAGAGAGCGTGGACAGTGGGTGCACAGCACACGCAAATAGTAGGCGTAGAATGCGCAGACAGTGAGCATAGCTTGTATGGACAGCAAGCACATCAAGTGTGTACAGCGGGCTTCTTAACTGCAGCAGCACGTCCAGGAGGGTATACCAGCACCAATAGCACATCCCTGCACGTCCAAGAAGGTATACCAATAGCAGCAGACGTCCCTGCATGTCCAGGAGGATATACCAGCACCAGAAGCACGCTTGGGAATCAAGCAAAAAATCAGAACGCGCAACAGTAGGTCCAGTAATCAGCAGCCACCTGCAGAAAGT
Organism: Ceriops tagal; assembly: GCA_021533255.1. Taxonomy (NCBI): domain Eukaryota; kingdom Viridiplantae; phylum Streptophyta; class Magnoliopsida; order Malpighiales; family Rhizophoraceae; genus Ceriops; species Ceriops tagal. The sequence continues at coordinate 6,111,487 of CM038609.1, read as the reverse complement.
GTAGCAACAGGTTTGGGAATCAACCAGCAAACCAATAGTAGCACAAGAAATTTGCTGCAGTGCGCGGGGAAAGTAGCAGCAGCGCAAGAAATCTGCTGCAGTGTGTAGGGAGAGCAGTAGTGGAGCAAGAAAATTGCTGCAGTGCACAAGGAGAGCAGCAGCAGCGCAAGAAATTTATTGCAGTGCATACGGAGAGCAGCAGTGGCATGAGAAAGCAGTAACAACACGCACAAATAGCAGCAACGGTGCGAGCCGATAGCAGGAGTAGCATGCGCAAATAGCAGGAACAGTGTGTGCAGATAGCAGCAGCGGCTTGTGCAGACAATAGGCATAGTTTGTGCGGACAGTAGGTGTAGCTAAAGTGGACAACAGGCACAACTTGTGTGGACAGCAGGTAGAGATCAGGGACAGTGAGCATGGATAGCGTGCACATAATGCACATGAACAGCAGGCATAGAGTGTGTGGACAATAGGAGTAGAGAGCGCGAACAGCCGGTACAAAAAGCGTGGACAGCGAGCACAATGCGCACGAATAGCAGGTGCAGAGAGTGCGGATAATGGGCACACAACATGCGTGGACAGGAGGTGTAGAGTGTGCAGACAGGGGGCATAGCTTATGCGAATAGCAAGCATATAGTGCATGTGTATAATAGGCACAGAGAATGTAGACAGCGGGCACAACGTGCTCGGACAGTAGGCATAGAGCGCATGGACAGCAGCGATTACATGTACGGACAGTGATAGCAACACGTGCGGACAGCAGTAGCAGCACGTGCCGACAGCAATAGCAGAACGTGCAGGCAGCAATAGCAGTGAGTGCAGGTAGCAATAGTAGCAGGTCCGGCAGCTTGCAGTAACAAGAGGAGAAAGCATGCTCGACAGAAGGTCCAGTAGCGTGTAGCAGCAGAGGAGGAAATGTACCCGGTAACAAGTCCGGTAGCTTGCAGCAGCTAAGGAGAAAGTGTGCCTAGTAGTAGGTCCGGTAGCTTGTAGCTACCAAGGAGAAAATGTGCCCAATAATAGAGGAGAGATCTTACCTAGGCAGTAAGTAAGGTAGCATCGGCAGCAGGTGAGACAACATCAGTAGCGAAGGAAGGAGAAGATCCATATTCTGCTCTAATAGTCTGTACATATTGAGTGATTGTTCTCCTGGAAAGGTTTTTCCATAAACTCTTGATAATTTGTTGAACAACAAGGTAGGATACCCTTAGAGTGATTGGGTGATCAACTCCTTGATCAGGAGATCATTGTAAGTGGTTAAGGAGTGATCCTTCCACAACCAAACTGTATCCCTTGATAACAAGAGTGGATTGTGTGATTTAGGAGGGATCCCATCACATCGTGAACGTAGCTCACACATTGTGGGTGAACCACATAAAAATTGTCGTTAAATCTGGATCAATTTGTAAAAAACGCATATCTCACACTGATTCACTCCCCCTCTCAATGTGAAACCTAAAATGGTCCTCATCAAATTGAAATATAAGTTCCTTAAAAATTTCAAAATGTATAACTTTTCAATGATAATCTATAAAGGTATGATGTGTAGCTAACTAATCCATATTGATAAAGACCGTTGTAGGTCTTATACTAAAAAAAGGGTGAATCAATATGAGATATCCTCTTTTTACAAATTGATCCAGATTTAACTTTTGTGACTTGTTAGAGTTGATGATTCAATTTTTATCTTTCTTCTTTATGTGAGCGTGACCGTACAAATATAAATCAATGCACAAGCACTTAAGCACACAACAATTTTTACATGGTTTACCCACAATGTGTGAGTTATGTCCACAGTGTGATAGGATCCCTCCTAAATCACACAATCCACTCTTGTTATTAAGGGATACAATTTGGTTGTGGAAGGATCACTCTTTAACCAGTTGTGGAAAGACTACTCCTTAACCACTTATAACGATCTCCTAATCACTCTAAGGGTATCCCGCCTTGTTTTTCAACAAATCTATTAAGAGTTTATGGAAAAACCTTTCCTAGAGAATGATTACTTAATCTGTATAGACTGTTGGAGAAGAATATGGATATTCTCCTTCCTTTGCTGTCGGTGTTGTCTCACTCACTGTCGGTGTTGCCTCACTTGCTGCCTTGGTAGTATCTCTCCTCTGTTGCCGAGCACGTTTTCTCCTCAGCTGCTGCAAGCTACCAGACTTGCTGCTAGACACACTTTCTCCTCTTGCTACTGTAAGCTACTGGACCTACTGTCGAGCACATTTTCTCCTTGGTAGTTGCAAACTGCTAGATTTATTGTTGGGCACGCTTTCTCCTCTTGCTACAAGAAGTTGCTGGACCTGTCACTGGGCACGTTTTCTCCTTGGTTGCTGCAAGCTATTGGACTTTCTACTATTGCTGCCTGCACGTATTGCTGTCGCTGCTTGCATATTCTGCTACCGCTGCCTACACATGCTACTATCCCTGTCCACACGCATTGCTATTGTTGTCACATGTGCATAGGCTGCTATCGTTGTTTGCATGCACTGTTGCTACTGTTCGCACGCATTGTTGCTACTGTTCGCACACACTGCCGCTACTGTCTGTGTGCACTGCTAATGCTGTCAATGCTATCTATATGAGTTGTCGCTGCTGCTTGTTATTCGTACACGTTGTGTCTGCTGTCCATATGTGCCCGTTATCCTTAGAAGTTATGTTGGCTGTTCGCACAAGCTTTACCTGCGGTTCACACACACTGTGCTTGCTGTTCGCACAAGCTGTGCTCATTTTTTGCACAAGCTGTGCCCATTGTTTGCACAAGCTGTGCCTGCTATTCGCTCGTGCTATTGTTACTTTCTTGTGTTGCTACTGCTATCCTTATGCATTGTAATTGTTTTCTCGCACTGCAACTATTTTCTCGCATTGCTGCTGCTCTCCTTGCACACTACAACTGTTTTCTTGCGTCGTTGCTACTCTCCTTGCGCACTGTAGCCATTTTCTTGCACCACTACTGTTCTCCCCGTGTGTTGTAGCTATTTTCTTGTACCACTGCTGCTCTCCCTGTACACTGTAGTTGTTTTCTCGCGCCGTTGCTGTTCTCTTTGCATGCTACAATTGTTTTTTTACGCCGCTGCTATTATCCTTGCATGTTATAGTCGTTTTCTAGTGCCACTGTTGCTATCCTCATGTGCTGCAACTATTGGTGCAGGACTTCCTGTTAGATGCTGCTTAACCTCCTACTAGTTGCTGCTCCACCATTTACCGATAGCTGCTCCTTCTTTCTTTCTCTCTTTGGCCGATTGCCTTGCTGCCTCTCTTTGGTGGCTATTGCACTCTCCTTGCTAACTGCCTTGCCTCTTTTCTTTCTCTCCTTGGTTGCTGCCTTGCCTTTTTTTCTTGGTGGTTATTGCTTTCTCCTTGGCCGGTTGCACCTTGCTTGGTGGCTGCCTCCTTTTTTGCTGTTCACCTCTCTTTTTCCTTAGGTTTACCTCTCACCTCTCTCTTTGGCTGGCTCTCAATTTTTTACAGCACACACCCTTCTTGCAAGACATTTGAAGGTATTTATAGAGTCTTAGGATTAGAGCTATACGATCATTAATGGTCATCATTAATTCCCATATGTTGCCTTACAATTAATGGCTAGATTTGATTCCTAAAATTTAGGGTCAATGGTCAACATTGACTTCTTAAAATTTAGGGTCAATGGTTAACAGTTAATCTTGAACCCTAAAATTTAGGGTCATAGTCAACATTAACTCCTCAACGCTATGGTTGACTTGTCATCACTGGCTTTACCTAATGACCTCTCTACATCTTAACAGTATTCATAACATCAAATCAACACATATAATCGAGTGAGATGGTGTTAACAACAAATCCAACATTGGCTATTAAAGATGGGCTCACCACATACCCAATATCATAACAAAATCTATCATATTTAAAGAGATCACCTCAACTCCTTACCATCTATATGTATCACACAATCTTAATTCTTTAAGTTTTCATCTAACTCTCCTCTAATATAAATATGAACTATAATAAGGATGTATAAAGTTGTTAAACTAACTTCTAATTTATGAGTAAAGAATTATGGAACAAAGGAATGTGCAGAACTCAAATGAAAAAGAACTTTAGTAAAGGTTGACTATATAAGAATAATATTTGTTACCATAGTATTAGATACCTTTAAGGCTCATTGAGTCATAACAAATACTTTCTCCTACCTTCTACCACTTTTTCCTTTGCTCAAACTATTAACTCTTTAGCTTAATGTGCCTTAAAACTAGTGGAATTTCTTCCAAATGATGCACTATGCCATAACCTTTATATCCACCATAATGATCACTAGCTTGACCTATATAAGAAGGAGAGGGGATTAATGATTAGGAAGTCCTTAATAATCCTTGAAGTTTACCTATAAGATAATCTTTAGCCATATGTCCTATTTACTTACAACAAAAACAAGACCTAAATTAACAATTGTTTAGATTTATATGCTGATTGCCATAAAATGATAGGTGTTATGCTTTCCATTATAATGATTGGAATTGTAGGCATGGCTAAAAGCACTTGACTTACCATTAAATTTACTATTTTACTATTATATCCCTTTAGTATATACTTCAGGTTGACTTTAATGTCTAAAGTTATTTTTAACTCTTATACTATTAAATCCACTTTCACATTGTTATCTTCAAATATGAGAATTTTTTTTACTCTTTAAATAGTGAATGCATTCTTATTCTCATTCCTTTCATTTTGATATTGAATGCAAAACATGTTACAGTGCAACCCTTTGATGTATCTCTTTACTCAAATCTTTTTATTTGAAACCAAATAAGGAGAATAATTGGATAACTTCATAAATTCATTTATATATTAATCTATTATCTTAATTCCTTGCTTTAAAGCCTTAAACTTTATTCCCTTGCGATCCTTGATGTTATAAAGAAAGAAGCTATCAAAAAAAGGTTACTCAAATCCCATTCTAAGAAGTTATAGTTCCCTTTTTGCTTCAAGTTTCCTTCTAACCATTATAGCAATTCAATGCAAAATCTCCTAATTTATAAGTTGTTAACTTTATCAATAAGTGTTTACTCCCATCAATTGAACTCACCTTTCTACCTCTATTAACCAAATTTGTAGATTTTTGATCTTTTGATTGCTAAAACTTTAAGGCTACCTTTAAAAGTTCAATTAAAGTATGATTAAATCCAATACTCTTCCCATATATTTATGTAGCAGGTGGTAAAGGAGGCACACCTTATTATTGAGCTAACTTCCTACCCATATTCTAAATAACTTTATTGATGCCTTAGACGCCTTTAGTCATATCCTTTCCTTTGAAAGTATTAATGACTAAGTTAATTAATGATATAAGATTATTTTAACTTGTTCATTTTGAACCTTAACCTTTATTTGATTTGCTTTAGATCATTGCTTCTAGTTATATCATTTCCCTTGAAAGTATCGATGAATAAGTTAATTAGTGATACAAGATTATTTGTAACTTGTTCATTTTGAACCTTAGCCTTTATTTGATTTGCTTTAGATCACCCTCACCATGTTTAACCTAAGGGATAGAGTCATGTTGAGTTAACCTTTCATTTTAGACACTTAGTCCATGTGTTACATAAGCCTTATTTCTAGGTAACATGTTTTCTTATAAAATGAAAAGTTTTTTAGCACAAAGCCATCCATTAAATACTGAATAAATTAAAGAATACTTAAATAAGAAATACAAATTCTAACTTTAGGTATGTAGTATGAGATGTGATCCTATACTTTACTAATTAAATAATCATAAAGAAATAGGCCTCCTTATTTTACCAAAAATAGGACATCATATTGTGATTGACCATAAACTAAGAATAAATAGAATATGTATTCCTAAATATTGAATATAAGGGACAAATTCAAAGAAATAAACCTAGTTTTTGGTACCAACTTTGTGTTGACCAAAAATAGGGGTTTGTCATCAAGACATTAACCAATGTAGGTAACCCATTGAGGGTATTATGAACCTTTAAAACATAATAACATCTTACACCTAAAAGAAAAATATTGATTATTATTTATTACCCATGCAAAAGATCATGTAAATAAACCAAACTTATGATAACATAACTCAAAATTTAAAAATAAAACATAATATCTTATCACCATTAAGGCCATGACCTTTAGCTAAAAAAATTTTATAATAACAATTATTACAAAAACCCTAAATTACATGATTAAAAATGCAAAAATCCTAATAGGGTGTTAATGATAGAAATGTCCAAATTAAATTACAAATTAATACCCCAAACTCTACTAAAAATTCTAGAATGTTAGAGGATAACCACATCAATCACAACTAGCTAAATAATATTTAAAATTGTGAGATAAGTATGACAACTTAATGAATAGTTATAATATGCAAAATATAAGAGATAAGCTTAAATAGATAAGAATAATACAGTAAAATATAATATTATACTAATTGTTTATAATAGTTAAAAACATGGTTGCTTACTATTTATACATGTACATGTATAAGTATATAAGTGCAAAACTCTAAACATAAACACTTTTATCCAATCATAACTATATAATAATATATATATATGTAGGTTACTTTATGGCTAGCTAGCTATTCACACTCAAATCTCCTTTATTAAACTGAAGGGCATAATAAATATAATGCATAATAAATAAATATGATGTGTACACTAACTTCTACCATATTTAATAGTTTGAACATCCAATAATCATGTTACAATCCAAATACGTCTATATGAATTAACATATCAACATATAAAAATTATGAATAAATGAGTTTTCATTATTTTACTTTCAAAAAGTTTATTTTAAGTATAATTTTCCTTTAATTAGAATCAACCATTACAATAAAAAATAAACTCTTAAGGTTTTCATTCTCAAGATCTTATCTTATAACCAAATAACCATCAATAAACAATTATCAAATATATGACTTAAATGGAGCCAAAAGTAAACCAATAAAAAAATAATTGGGAGATTTTCATAATGTCAAAAGTCATACAAATTAATAAGATAAAAGGAAACTTATAATCATATTTACATATAGGTTGATTCTAATAAGCCACTCTTTTTGACTTATAATTTTAATAAAATAATTAAAAAATTATACAAAATGACAATTGATCCCTCAAAACCCTTAACTTAGCATAACTAAATTAATTTAATGCATGTAGGCATTACATAACATCCATTTTGACTATAGTTGAGTTGTCCATGAAGTTCCTGACTTCTTCCTAGGATCTACTAGTTTGTGATACTGAAAGGGGGGTGAATTAGTATCACCACAATTCGCAATTCGCAGGTAAGTAAACAACTTCAACCTCTTCTTAAAAGTGAGCTCTTTCTCAGATTCGACTAAGGTAGATCTATTGCTACCTACTAATCATAATAGTCCCCAAAGTCACTTTTCAAACACCTTGCCTAATAAATAATTCAGATGTTCTTGTTTAGGTCTTCGTTAGGTTATGGGTTGACTGATACTTTAGCTACGTTCACAATTCAATTCAAAACACAGAACGTAAAGCAAATTAAGGACACACGAGATTTACGTGGTTCCGTCAATGTGACGTACATCCACAATGGTAAGGACTCTCCCTTATCGAGACTATCCATTATACTTGAGAATTCCAGTTACAATGGATGTCTTAATCCACTGCTCCTTTCACTATTGCAATTACTAAGTAAGTACAATACAAAGAGTGTCACTTATTGTGTCTACCCTTCTTCTAGCTTGTCTTGCCTCTGTTGAATTGAAAGGCTGCTCCACTGCTACTTAAAAGTTCACCACAACGCTCTCTAACCTCTCTTGAAGAAATCTAGAAATACGTTGAGTTCCTTCCAATGCTTCACCGAAGTTCTTCTCTACGTTGTATCACACAATTCTTGCTTTCACCGTCTCACGGTCTCACCCGTCTCTTTACCCCAGGATCTCACTGTCTCACGGCTCGCATGTCCGTTTCTCTCTTTCTTGCTGTCCAGCCAGATTTCTCTCTCTTACTGCCAAATTTCTCTCTCTTACCGTCCAGTCGTTCACACTTCTTTGGCCATTCACCTCTATTCTGCCGTTCTGTCGACTCCGATTTGGCCGTTCTTGGGTTTCCACCGGTTGTCTATTTTTGCCGTTCTGCTCACTTTTTCGACCGTCTCCCCTTCCTTTCTCTCTTGACGGTTGTTCTTCGTTCAGCTCGACCGTCTGTTTTGGCCGTTGCGTTTCTCTCTCTACCTCTTTGTTGTGTTGTCTCCTCGCCGACTGCTAGTGTGCCAGTGGTGTGTTGTTCCTCACGGGTTTCTCTCTCTTGCAGTCATACGGTTTGCTTCGATTTGCTCAATTTGCCGACCTCTCCTCTTTTCTGACGACAGCTACTGTTCACTCGACGACTACATTGTTCACTACTTTTTTATTTTGCCATCCCCTGTTCTGCCGTTCACTTGCCGTCGGTGTGCTTTGGTCGTATGTTGTGTTTTTCTTTTTTCTCTATTTGGCCGTCCACACACTTTTGTGTTTTGTCGTGTATTCAATTGTGTTGGTCTTCCCTTAATTTTGTTTTTCCAAGGTCTTTATATACTCTCTTCCATGAAACCCTAATAGGACTTACGCGGCGGATTTACATTCTTGCCCTTCTATGTGGATTGACCTTCTTGCCCTTCCATATGGCTTTATTTTCTTGCACACTTAAACCTAGTTAACAACAATTACAACCCATACAAGGCTGTGGGAACAATAATTTCCCCCTTTGTAATAGTTGGCAACACTCATAACAAAAGCCATTATACAGCAATTTCAACTCCCTCTAAATATGCACTCCCCCTTTCTTAACAACTCCCCCTGCACTGTTGCTTCTCTCCCTCGTTGCCAACGAATTACAAATCTGAAAAACTCACAAAGTGGAAATAGAGGATTCACCTAAACTTTAGGCTTGAGGAGGCATTCGCACAGACAAACTCATTCTGTGCTTTTCAAACAGTTCTGTGGACAGAGATTTAGTTAGATCTTATATAGCCTCTTCAACAGATTTAGATTCAACTTGTGAGAGTAAAGCAGTAGCTCCCACAATTTTTCTTCTTGTTGTAACTCCTACTGATGGGTCACCTATGATCTGATTTTCTTGATGAGCATTGGTTCACGTTTTCTTTGGTTTTCTTTCTTGCACCGTCTTAATTGCAAGAGGATCTCTTTCTTCATCTTCAGACTCACACTTCTCTGAGTCTGAACTTACTTTTTGTTCTTTTTCTTCAGGTTGGTTTACTTCTTCATTTACATTGAAGTCATCTTCTTTATTGTCCTCAGTTTCTCCATTCTGCATTGTTTTCCAGTTCTCATCTATTCTCACATCAATAAACAAAATGAAGTACCTCTCACCTCTCAACCCTTTTGTCCTTATCGGTTCACATAAATCAGTATGCACAATGTCAAGCACTGCTTCAGAACTGAACTCTTTGGTCTTGTACTACTTTTTGGCATGTTTTCCTTTAGAGCATGCTGAGCAAACATACTCTCTCTCTCTCTCTCTCTCTCTCTCTCCTGAGGTCGGGAATATCTCTGATTGCATGAGTAATGGTCAACTTCCTGATGTTCTTCTGTGATAAGTGTCCCACCCTCCTATGCCAAAGTTGATTTTCTTCTTCCTTTTTAAGTAGACAACTGTGTGTCTTGTTGTTGTTTCCACAGCCTTGTATGGGTTGTAATTGTTGTCAACTAGGTTTAAGTGTGCAAGAAAGTAAAGTCACATGGAAGGGTAAGAAGGTAAATCCACATGGAAGGGCAAGAACATAAATCCGCATGGAGGCGCAAGAAAGTAAATCTGCCACGTAAGGGCAAGAACGTAAATCTGCCACGTAAGCCCTATTAGGGTTTCATGGAAGAGATATATAAAGGTCTTGGAAGACAAAGAACAGGGTGTCAGCAATATTGAGCATTCAGCAAAACCTAGACAACCAACCAACCAAAGAGAACACCAAACCCTATACAAAAGAACACCACTTGCAAAAGAAAAGAGTAACCATAGTGAACAGTTTCGTCAGATTTGAACAGTGTCATCGAGTGAACAGTAGCCGTCGCTGGAAGAAGAAAAGAAACACGATGGCCGACGAACAGTACAATTAGCTTTGATAATTTACTCTTGTCTCCCGTCATGTGCGAAGTGCATTCACTATTAAGGATCCACTGCTTATCCTTGCAATCAGCCTTTAGTGCAATTTCAGCTATATTAGCCACCTCCCTTTTTGATCTATATTCCTTCTTTTGAACTGGCTAGAAGATAGTTTTCTCCTTTTTCTCAGCTTTGACTGCACCGCTTGTTTTTACTATGCCATTGAGTGCCTTCTCTTGCTTAGGGAGAAGTGTCATGCATCTCTTGGCATTATGACCATCCTGCCCGCACCTTTCACACTTTTCCAAGTCTACCAATACAGCAAATTTGTTCTTTGAAACTACTGGTTTGGGCTTCCACCAACAATCCTTGTCAGTGTGTCCTTACCTTTTACAACATGTGTAAGAACTCACGACAGGTGTTCTCCTCTGAGTTTTGTATTGTCTCCCCCTGTATGCAACAATATATCTTCTCGAATTGGAGACATATACTGGCCTTCTCCACCAGTAGTTACTCGCCTTATGACCCCAAACTCCACAATAAAGGCAATGACCTTGAAACTGTCTCTTCTTGGGTCTGATCACAGCTTGTCTTCTTCTGTTCATCACTTGCTGTGTAGGCAAAGTAGCTGACTTCTTTACTTGTGTGGCTTTCATTTCAGCCACCTTATTCTCCTTCTTCTGTTCAACCATTGCCCTTGGCTGGCTGACTTCCTTTTCTTTCTTAGACGTAGCAGCTATGGGCTGCTGCTCTTTAACCACATACATCCTTTTTAGCCTTGGCTTTGGTTTGATAACTGTCTTCTCTTCTTCAGTTATCTTCACCTAAGTCACAGCCTTCTCTTTCAACTTCTATGACAAAGTCTCATTCTTCTTTTCTCTTGCAGAGTTTGTTTCTCCTACCACTTTAAACTTCTGCAAGTTCTCCTCATTCTTTTTAAGTTGTTACTGAAGTCTCAGCAACTCTATCTCCATTTCTTCAATTGTTGAAGTCCTTGAGCCAAGCTCTATAGTAAGGTCTTCACATATTTTGATATGTTCTTCAAATCTTCTTTTCAAGTCAATATGTTCAGCCCATATTTCATCCTTTTGACTTTCAGCTTCCTCAGACATTGCTTCAACTTGTTTTATGTGAGCCTCCAACCTTTTTATGCTTCTGCCCCTTCTGACTATCTCCTTTGAAGCTACTTCCAACTCAGCTTCAAGATCTGATTCTTCTTCATCAACCTCTTCTTCCTCTTTAGAGGTTGAACTACCACCTTGAACTGATGCCATAAAGGCTTGTTCATCTGATGATTCTTCATCCTCCTCCTCATCAGCTTCTTTTATCTGACTCATATAGCTCTTGAATGAAGTTCTCTTCTTCTTCTATGTGTTGGTAGTTTTCTTGCTGGACTTCTTTGATTTGAATGATAATCTTCTCCATCTTGAATTCTGCTCATCATCACCATCCTCATCTTCATCATCAAGTTTCACTTTGCACTGAGAAGCAAAGTGTCCAATCTACCCACGACGATAACATCTAAAGGACAACTGTCCTTTTCCCTTCTTAGACCCCTTTTTGAATTTCCTTATAAAGTAAGCCAATACTTCACCTTCATTTTCTTCCTCATCATCATCATCCTTATTGGATGATTCTTCCTCTTCTTTTATCTTCAAGTGCTTCATAGCTTTGAAAGCTGCCTCCTTTGATACCTTTGTTGTTGTAGAGCTTTCAGCTGACTTTATCCTCATCTCATATGCAATGAGATTGCATTGGAGATCATGCAGAGACATAGAAATGAGATCTCTATTCTCCTCTATGGCTGCTACCTTTGAGGCAAACCTCTTAAGCAGAATTCTTAGAATTTTCTTCACAATCGATAAGTCCTTCTTGTTCTTCCCATGACTTTTTAGGTCATTTACAGCGTCAATAACCCTAGTGAAGAACTTTTGAACTATCTCATTCTTCTGCATTCTGAGAGATTCGTATCTCTCCTTGAACACTTGAAGCTTAGCCTCCTTCATTCTGTCATCACCTTCATAGACTTTCTGCAATGTGTCCCATATCTCCTTGGCAGATTTGCAATCCATAACTTTAGCATACTCAACATCTGTCAATGCTGAAATGATGACATTCGAGGCCTTCCCATTTATCTCAAACTACCTTAACTCCTCTAGGGTTGGGTCTTTACCTTCTTCCGGAGCCACAAAACCCTCATGTACGCATTTCACCACGTTCATACCCATGGTTGCAAATACCACTTGCATTCTTGCTCTCCACATATGGTAGTTGGTTCCGTTGAAGATTGGAACCTTTTTGCTATAAGTGGTGCTAGTACTGGTACCGACTTCCATTTCTCAGTATGCTGAACAAGTCAAACTTCTAGATCCCTTCAAATTAGTACACCAAGCTGTTAAGCTTCAAACTGGTGAACTCGTGCTTTGATACCAATTGAAGTTCCCAACATTTCCCTACGATCTACTAGTTTATGATACTGAAAGGGGGGTGAATCAGTATCACCACAATTCGCAATTCGCAGGTAAGTTAACAATTTCAACCTCTTCTTAAAAGCGAACTCTTTCTCAAATTCGACTAAGATAGATCTATTGCTACCTACTAATCACAATAGTCTCCAAATTCACCTTTCAGACACCTTGCCTAATAGACAATTCGGATGTTCATGTTTAGGTCTTCGTTAGGTTATGGGTTGGCTGATACTTTAACTGCGTTCACAACTCAATTCAAAACATAGAACGTAAAGCAAATTAAGGACACACGAGATTTACGTGGTTTTGTCAACGTGAGGTACATCCACGGTGGTAAGGACTCTCGCTTACCAAGACTATCCACTATACTTGAGAATTCCAGTTACAATGGATGTTTTAATCCTCTGCTCCTTTCACTATTGCAATTACTAAGCAAGTATAATACAAAGAGTGTCACTTACTGTGTCTACCTTTCTTCTAGCTTGTCTTGCCTCTGTTGAATTGAAAGGCTGCTCCACTGCTACTTAAAAGTTCACCTCAACGCTCTCTAACCTCTCTTGAAGAAATCTGGAAATACGTTGAATTCCTTCCGATGCTTCACCGAAGTTCTTCTCTACGTTGTATCACACAATTCCTACTTTTACCATCTCACGGTCTCACTCGTCTCCTTACCCCACGATCTCACTATCTCACAGCTCGCCTATCTGTTTCTCTCTCTCTCTTGCTGTCCAACTAGATTTCTCTCTCTTACCGTCCAACCGTTTACTCTTCTTTGGCTGTTCACCTTTGTTCTGCTGTCTAGCTGTCTATAATTTTGGCCGTGTTTTCTTCTTCTCGCCTTCCCATCGACTCCAATTTGGTCGTTCTTAGGTTTCTGCCGGTTGTCTATTTTTGCCGTTCTGCTCACTTTTTCGGTCGTCTCCCCTTTCTCTCTCTCTCGACAATTGTTCTTCGTTCAGGTCGGCCGTCTCCCCTTTCTCTCTCTTGAAGATTGTTCTATGTTCAGCTCGACCGTCTATTTTGGCTGTCGGGTTTCTCTTTCTACTTCTTTGCCGTGTTGTCTCCTCGCCAACCGCTAATGTGCTGTTCCTCACTGCTTTCTCTCTCTTGATGTCATACGGTTTGCTCCGATTTGCTCAATTTGCTGACCTCTCCTCTTTTCCGACAACGACTACTATTCACTCGACGGTTACACTGTTCACTGCTTTTTTATTTTGCCGTTCCCTGTTCTGTCGTTCGCTTGCCGTCGGTTTGCTTTGGCGGTATGTTGTGTTTTTTCTATTTTCTCTATTTGGCCGTCCACACACTTTTGTGTTTTGCCATGTATTCAATTGTGTTGGGCTTGCCCTAATTTTGTTTTTCCAAGGTTTTTATATACTCTCTTCCATGAAACCCTAATAGGGCTTACGCGGTGGATTTATGTTTTTGTCCCTTCAGGGCTTATGTGATGGATTTACATTCTTGCCCTTCTATGTGGATTTACCTTCTTGCCCTTTCATATGACTTTACTTTCTTGCATACTTATACCTAATTGACAACAATTACAACTCATATAAGACTATGAGAACAACAATCCACTTTATGACGTGTCTACTACTACAACCCTAGCTAGTGTATAATGCTGATGGCCAAAGTTCTCCACGAATAGGCAATAAGTTATACTTTTTGTAGTCAATTTTTCATCCTAATCATCCTATTTTCATTTGGACATCCAATTTTAAGCTCTTTAACATCTAATTCAACTTCCTTAAAGTCTTAACATATTTTAATTTATCAAAAATCAAGCCAATATCACTAAATTACCTTTAAAATTCATGGTCTTGTGCATAAGGTTCCAATCTCCAAATTTTAATTTCAAGCTCCAATTCTTTTCAATTAACCTACATTATACTTATATATACCTTAAAGCTTTAATTTCACTATTAACTTTCAAATTTGATAAAAATTGAAGAAATAAGGGTTAAAGATTTAAGGGAAGATATTTAAATGGAAATATAAAAGAAAAGAGGACAAGGGATGATGAATAGTGGTAATGATATTAATTGTAGGAGGAATGAGTGACAAAGACATGAAAACTAGGGTAACGAAGGAGGAAAAATGGTGTGAAAGTTTAGGGGAGGGGAAAAGGTGCAATAGTTGTCATGTTGAAGTTGTTGGCCTATAGTAAAGGGTGGTTAAAGGGTTGGTGTGTTAAGAAAAGGTGAAATAGAAGAAGAAAAAGGAAAATAAAGAAATAAAAGAGTTAGCACTGAGTAAAGGAGGGCAAGGGGAAAAGGAAAAGGAAAAAAGGAAAACAAAAAAAGAAAAGAAAAAAGGAAAAATAAAAAAAATGGAAAAAAGACTCATTGACTTTAGGATTAGCCTGCCATCAACGGTTTTACCTAATGACTTCTTTGCATCTCAATGGTATTCATAACATCAAATCAACACATACAATTATGTGAGATGCTGTTGACAACAAATCCAATATTAGCTATTAAAGATGGGCTTAACATGGGGTTTAGGGTCCATCCTCTTAAAGCATTAACATAGTGTTGTTTTGCACCACTCAAAGTCTTGTGTGGATAATGGGCCTCATTTCCAAGTTTAGATGTGTAAAGTTTTTGGGCTTGTCCTCCTAAAGCATCAAAACAATGTTGTTTTGCACTCAAAGAATAAAGTTTCAAAATATCAAAACAATGAAATTTTAGATTGTTTATATGTTTATATAAGATGTGGTTATTAGAATTTTTGGTAATTATGGAGAATAAAGTTTCAAAGCATCAAAATGATGCAATTTTACATGTGGTTTGATTTGAAATGAAGCATGTCTTTGGTCTAAGTTGTGTTCATAGGTTGAATCTAGTTCCCAATTAGGTCTAACTTGAGTAATTGGTAAATGTGGAGTTAGTTTGGCTTAGATTGGATTAACTAGCCCAGTTTTAGCAAGTGGATTTTCTTTTCTTGAATTTTTTTTGTTTATTTTTCTTTTTGTTTTTAACTTTTGGATAATAGTGTTTGCTAGATATGGCTTGACTGTCATTAATAGTGTTTATAATGATTTGTTAGTGACAATTTATTGATACCAATCATTAGAAAAATTTTGAAATTAATGTTAGTAGGCCTATCTTTGGTTTATCTATCACTTTTTAATGTTAAAATACAAAAAATGTAATTATTTTCATACTCTATTTAGAAAATTTGAAAAAAGCTAACATGCTTTTATTTCCTATTTTGCAAAAAGCAATGAAGAATGAAAAGAAGCTTTCAATCTGATGGTTATGGATAGATTAAGAAGATAATAAAGCAAGATGAGTACTTTAGGGCTTACCCTTTTCTTTTTTAGTATAGTTGTTTATTTGTGCTTATAACTAATGAAAGGAGTAGGAATAGAAACTAAGATGCATTGTTAAATAGAACATAGTTAGAGGAATAGTAAAAAATATTAAGAAATGGTACTAGGGAAAACAAATTGGTAATAAGGTGAGTGAACTTCTATGTTAGAGATAATCATACGATCAAATTAGTGAATCTTTGATATTTTGTCAACTTTTTCTTGGCATTTTAGTACAGTAGACATTAAAAGAGTATAAACATAAATTGAATTAATGATGTTTTGCTAAAACTAAAAACAAGGTAATAAAGTACTAAAGATAAGATGGTAAAAAGATAAAGCATGAATGTAAAGGATTAAAGTGGATAACTAGCATTACATAAATAATACAAATGAATAACAAAAAGATAATATCAATTAAAATATAAAATGGAGGAATGAATTACCTAGTTATTGGAAGGTAAATAAGATACAAAAATTTAAATATAAGAGCATAAATGTAAAGGTAATGAGATAAAATAAAAGAGATAATGTGTATGAACTGAAATAATAAATAAAAAGTGTTCAAAACAAAAAAGAAAACTCTTTTACTTTGGATGATTAATTCTTAATGGGTCCTAATACATTAATTAGAGTCTTTTGGTTAAATCTTTTGTCAAGGTCTTGCCAAGGTCTTTATTCACATAATCCTTTGAAATGTGAAAAATAGGCATGCTTTGTGAGATGAAAAGACAAATTCTTGAAATAAGATTCTAGGTATTTGTACACTGACTATACTTTTTATATATATATATAAATGTACAAATGAGGGAATGAGTTGTTATTCTTTGGCTTTCTCTTTTACTAAAAGTATGTGTATTCAACCCATAACCTTATTTGTATAGGTACCTAGAATAGTAACTAAGAATCTTATACTTAACTATGCTTTAAGTATGAGAGAAATTCTAAGAATAACAACTAATACCCTTATATTAGATGGGCAAGAGGCTTTTGACTATGCTATAAATGATGTTTAAGAAAATATTGGTGGATTATAGGATACCTTTCTACTTAGTTTTCTATTGTTAGATCAATTAAGAGCTCATCTGTTTGCTTTTATTAGGAGATAACTCCAAAAATGACAACCCATGCCTCTATTTATATAGGTGCTTAGAATAATAACAAAGAATCTTATATAGGCACTTAATTATGCTTTCACTATGAGAAAAAATCTAAGAATAATAACCCATATCTCCATTTTTTTATAGGTATAAGGCTTATCAACTAGACTATAAATAATATTTGAGAGAGTTTTAGTAAATTTAGGCTACTTTTTTATTGGGCTTTTTACTACTAGATCTATTTGGAGCACCTCTTTTTATTATGTTTTGGTCCTTTTTTTATTGGATAATGTAAGATTGGACAATTTTTGTTACTATTACTTGTACTTGATATATTATTCACTTTCTATTGGATCTAAATTGTCTTATTGGATTATAACAAATTTTATGGGCTTTTGGTTAATTGCCAAGCCCTTTTATTATTATACTATTTGAAGGGTTTTCTAGAAGTTTCTAGACCTTTTAAAGGCTTCTCAGCCCCACTGGACTCTATCCTTTAACTATTTTGAGTTAGGTCTATAGACATCTTAACTTACTATTGCCTTGTATTTATCATTTTAATTTGTGAGTAATTGTGTTTAGAAACTAATGTAATAAGCTTTAAGAGTTATTAAAATTAAATTCTATTCATCTTATTATAAGCTTACAAAAAGAAGAACTCTTTGAACGTTTAATGGTACTATATCTATGTTTAGGTTTTAAGAAACTTAAAAGAATAACTTTTTAGATGTTAGCAAAGCCTAGTGACTAAAGGCTCTTTTATGGATTCCCATTAATTTCATCTAAGAGTTGAATGAAAATTAAGACTCTCTCTTTTATGTTTATAATAGGCTATCTTTTATTGTATTACGATTTTAAATGATATGGACTTAGACTTTCATAATGAATTATTTTCTTTATTTATTAATTCTATTTTTTTTTGTTTCCATCCTTAATTTTTATTTCTTTTTATTCCAATATTTTTTCAATTTATTCTTTATTCTTTCTTTTTATCCAAACCTAAATTAATTAACTGCAATCTAATTACATGTCCAAACATTGTGTGTGTGAGAGAGAGAGAGAGAGAGAGAGAGAGACAAAGTTGCATACATGACTCCTTAATTTAATTAAACAAACTAAGAATACAACACTCTTGACATTTCAATATGATAATATACTTATCTTATATTTATATCCATGCTATATGTGGTTTTGCATATTATTTTTATGAAAAATACAAATTTAGTTAACTTACAACTAAAATTTAAAATTTAAAAAGTAATTGTTATTTTTTGGATATTGATAAAAGTAAAGAATGAGATGTGTATTTTTTATTTATTTATTTTCTAAAATAATTAAGATTAATTTTTTCTTTTTAGGAAAACAAAAAAATATTTCAATTATGAGTATTTTTTTATTTTTAAGAAAATAAAAAGATGAAGTTAAGAATTATTTTTTTCCTTTAATCTTTTCAAGAAAACAAAAAGAAAATTTTAATATATTTTTTTTCCTTTTTCAAGAAAAAATATGTAAATATGGAAAAAAAAATCCTTTTTAAGAAGACAAGTGAAAATTTAGGTATAATTTATTTATTTTTCATTTTTTAATTAAATTTAAAAAAAACATCTTATAGGCAAAAGCCATAAAGTGTTTAAAAGAAAATAAAATGAGTTTTCCCTCAACTTTAATATATATATATATATATATATACACATTTTTTTTATATCATCAAAAGAATTTAGTGCTTATTTACTTTAGCTCTTAAGATTGATTTATGGCTATTAAAATCAATATTGGTGACTAATAACTTAAATTCAATAACTAAAAGTGATATTCAAACTATAATAATTTTTGTTAATTAAAAATAATTAGTAACTATTATTGTCTGTTAAGCCCATCTTTAATAACTAATGTTTATTTGTTATCAACACTATCTCATATGGTTGTATGTGTTGATTTAATGTTACGAATATTGAAGTTCCTGACTTTACCCTAGGATCTACTAGTTTGTGATACTGAGAGGGGGAGTGAATCAGTATCACCACAATTCGCAACTCGCAGGTAAGTGAACAACTTCAACCTCTTCTTAAAAGTGAACTCTTTCTCAGACTCGACTAAGGTAGATCTATTGCTACTTACTAATCACAATAGTTCCCAAAGTCACCTTTCAGACACCTTGCTTAATATACAATACGGATGTTCTTATTTAGGTCTTCATTAGGTTATGGGTTGGCTGACACTTTAGCTATGTTCACAACTCAATTCAAAGCACAGAACGTAAAACAAATTAAGGACACACGAGATTTACGTGGTTCCGTCAACGTGACGTACATCCGCGATGGTAGGGACTCTCCCTCTACCGAGATTATCCACTATACTTGTAAATACAGGTTACAATGGATGTCTTTAATTCTCTACTCCTTTCACTATTGCAATTACTAAGCAAATACAATACAAAGAGTGTCACTTACTGTGTCTACCCTTCTTCTAGCTTGTCTTGCCTCTGTTGAATTGAAAGGCTGCTCCACTGCCGCTTAGAAGTTCACCGCAACGCTCTCTAACCTCTCTTGAAGAAGTCTGGAAATACGTTGAGTTTAATGCTTCGCTGGATTCCTTCTCTACGTTATATCACACAATTCCTGCTTTCACCGTCTTACGGTCTCACCCGTCTCCTTGTCTTACAATCTCACTGTCTCATAGCTCGCCTGTTCGTTTCTCTCTCTTTTGTTGTCCAACCGGATTTCTCTCTCTTCTCGCCGAATTTCTCTCTCTTACCACCGGATTTTTCTCTCTTACTAGATTTCACTCTTCCGTTCACCATCGGGTTTCTCTCTTTTCCCACCGGTCTACTCCGATTTGGCCATCGGGTTTCTCTCTCTTCCCGATTTGGCTGTATAGGTCTTTGCCGTCCACCCACTTTTGGCCGTCCAGCCGTGTCGGGTTTCTCACTCCGATGGACTGGTTTTTCACTCTCTCGTCACCTTCCTCAGCCGCCTTTCGGCCGTCTTACATTCAATGTTCAGCCCCCTTTCGGCCATCGATGATCTTACGTTCAACGTTCAGCCCTCCTTCGGTCGCCTCCTTCTCTCTCAACGTATTTGCCATTTTTGCTCGATTTTCCAACTGTCGATGGCTGCGTTTTCTTCTCCTTCCCATTGACGGCTGCTCAATTGTTTCGGCCATCCACCTTTGTTCTTTGTTCAACCAGGCCGTCGACCATTTCTCTCCTTCCCGTCGACATCTACCATTTTCTCTCTCTCTTCCAAGTGTTTGACGGTTTCTCTCTATATGTTTTGCCCTACCGGATACACTGTTCAATTTCTGACAACACTGTTCAATTTCGACAATATTGTTCAATTTCGACGAAACTATTCACTACTGCTACTCTTTTCTTTTGTAGGTGGTGTTCTTCTGTGTAAGGTTTGGTGTTCTCTTTGGTTGGTCGGTTGTCTAGGTTTTGCTGAATGCTCAATATTGCTGATACCCTGTTCTTTGTCTTCCAAGACCTTTATATATCTCTTTCATGAAACCCTAATAGGGCTTATGTGGCGGATTTACGTTCTTGCCCTTATGTGGCAAATTTACTATTTTGCCCTTCCATGTGGCTTTAACTTTCTTGCACACTTAAACCTAGTTGACAACAATTACAACCCATACAAGGTTGTGGGAACAACAATCTCCCCCTTTGTAATTGTTGGCAACACTCATAACAAAGGCCATTATGCAGCAATTGCAATTTCAACTCCCCCTAAATATGCACTCCCCCTTTATTAATAGCTCCCCCTGCACTGTTGCTTCTCTTCCCCTTTGCCAACCAATTACAAATCTGAAAAACTCGCAAAGTAGAGATGGAGGATTCACCTGAACTTCAGGCTTGAGGAGGCATTTGCACAGATGGACTCAATCTGTGCTTTTCAAACAACTCTGTGGACAGAGGTTTTGTTAGAATATCAAAAATTTGATCTTTAGTGCCAACATACTCCAACTGAATTGTACCTTATTCCACTTGATCTTTGATGAAGTGATACTAGATGTCAATATGCTTGCTCCTCGAATGTTGAACTGAATTCTTGCTGAGATCAATAGCACTTTGATTATCACAAAGTACACTCACTGGTAACTTCACTTCAACACCAAAGTCTGGCAAATGTCTTAGCATCCATATCACCTATGTACATGCTGCACAAGTAGCCATATACTCTGCCTCAGCTGTGCTCAAAGCAACACTATTCTGCTTTCTACTTAACCATGTAACACACTTTGAACCCAAGTAAAAGCTGCAGCCACTGGTTGATTTTCTATCATCTATACTTCCTGCGGAGTTTGCATCAGTGTATGCTTGTACTTTAACAGAATCCATGGCTAGATACCACAAACCCATTTCTAGTGTTCCTTTGAGTTACCTTAGGATTCTTTTCACTGCCAACATATGAGATTCCTTAGGATCAATTTGGAACCTGTTGGCAGCGCACACAGCTTGCATAAGATCAGGCCTTGATGCTGTAAGGTACAGAAGGCTCCCTATCATCTTCCTGTATTCTGTAGGGCTTGTACTCCTTCCATCCTGATCTTTTGTTAACTTGCAGCCCACTGTCATAGGGGTACTGACAAGTCTGCTATCCTCCATGCCAAACTTTTTCAACATCTCTTTGGCATATTTCGTTTGAGAAATAAAGATACCTTCTTCACACTACTTTATTTGTAATCCAAGAAAGTACGTCATTTCTCTAATCAATGACATCTCAAATTCCTCACTCATCTTCTATGCAAAATCTTGACATAGCTCAGAGTGATCCCCTCCAAAAATGATGTCATCCACATATACTATGGTTATCAGTTGGCCTTTCTCTGAGTTGAACACATATAGGTTATTATCAACCGTTCCTTTTCTGAAGTTCAACCTTCTTAAGTACACATCCAGCCTGCTGTACCATGCTCTTGGGGCTTGCTTAAGACCATACAAGGCTTTCTTCAGTTTGCACACTTGATTCTCATCCTTACTGATTTGTACTTCATCAGGTTATTTAATATACACCTCTTCTTTCAAGAGCCCATTCAGGAAGGCGGATTTCACATCCATCTGATAGACTTTATACCTCTTGTGTGCTGCCAAAGTTAGGAACATTTTGATAGTTTTTAACCTTGCTACTGGTGCAAAAGTTTCATCAACATCTACGCCTTCTATCTACATGTAGCCTTTGCAAACTAACCTGGCCTTGTTCCTTACCACCTTGCCATCTTCATTGTATTTATTCCTAAACACCCACTTCGTTCCTATGACATTTTTGTTAGTGGGTCATGGAACTAGCTCCCATGTATCATTCTTCTCGATTTGATCCAGCTCCTCATTGATAGCTTTAACCCAGGCTTTGTCTTGAATTGCCTCTTCAACAGATTTAAGTTCAACTTGTGAGAGTAAAGTAGTAGCTCCCACAATTCTTCTTCTTGTTGTAACTCCTGCTGATGGGTCACCTATGATTTGATCTTCTTGATGAGCACTAATCCATGTTTTCTTTGTCCTTCTACCTTGCCTCGTTTTAGTTGCAAAAGGATCTCTTTCTTCATCTTCAGACTCACTCTTCTCCGAGTCTGAACTTACTTCTTGTTCCTTTTCTTCAGGTTGGTCTGATTCTTCGTCTACATTGAAGTCATCTTCTTCTTTGTGCTCAGCTTCTCCATTCTGCATTGTTTTCCAGTTCTCATCTATTCTCACATCACTGGAAGTGATCACTTTTCCCAGCTTATGTAGGAAAACTCTGTAACCTTTTGTCTTTTCTGAGTATCCCACAAAGATGCCTTCATCAGACCTAGCATTGAATTTTCCCAAGTTTTTTTCCTTGTTCTTCACAAAACATGGGCTGTCAAAGACTCTGAGATACTTGGCTGTTGTCTTTTTCCCACTCCATAGCTCATATGGAGTCTTATTAGTATTGGGCCTTAGTAATACTTTGTTTAGTAGATGCATGACTGTAAATGTTACTTCTGTCCAAAATCTTGTGTGAAACTTGGATTCTAGCAGTAGAGTCCTCGCTATTTCAACCATAACTCTATTTTTCCTCTCTACCACCTCGTTCTGTTGAGGTGTTCTTGCTGCTGTCATTTGATGATGAATTCCATGCTTCTCAAGATAATCTTCAAAAGCTTTATTTGTAAATTCAGTGCCTTGATCTGACCTCAATACTTTGATCTTTCTTCCACTCTCATTTTTAGCCAATCTTCTGTATCTCTTGAAGCAATTCAAAACTTCTGACTTGTGTTTAAGGTGCATGAGGCAGGTCCTTCTCAAATAATCATCAACAAACAAAATGAAGTACCTCTCACCTTTCAACCCTTTTGTCCTCATTGGTCCATACAAATCAGTATGCACAATGTCAAGCACTGCTTCAGAATTGAACTCTTTGGTCTTGTATTGCTTTTTGGCATGTTTTCCTTTAGAGCATGCTGAGCAAACATACTCTCTCTCTCTCTCTTGAGGTCAAGAATGTCTCTGATTGCATGAATAGTGGTCATGTTCTTCTGTGATAAGTGTCCCAGCCTCCTATGCTCGAGTTGATTTTCTTCTTCTTTGGTAAGTAAACAGCTGCTTGTCTTGTCCTTATCAATCACATATAAATTTCCAGCTGTTCTCTTTCCGGCTGCAACAGTATTGCCTTTTTTTACTTTTTACCTGGCAACCTGTTTTTGTGAATATCACTTTGTGGTCGTTGTTGCATAATTGGCTGATAGATGCTAGATTATATCTGAGTCCTTCAACGTGCAGAACATCTTTCAGCTTTCCTTTTCCAATATTCACTGACCCCTGACCACTGATGCTGAGTGAATCATCATTGCGAAACTTGACTTTACCTTCTCTTGATTTGTTTAGCTTTGACAATTTACTCTTGTCTCCCGTCATGTGCGAAGTGCATCCATTATCAAGGATCCATTGCTTATCCTTGCAATCAGCCTTTAGTGCAATTTCAACTATATTAGCTACCTCCCTTTTTGCTCTGTATTCCTTCTTCTGAACTGGCTGGAAGATAGCTTTCTCCTTTTTCACGACTTTGACTGCACCGCTTGTCTTTATTGTGCCATCGAGTGCCTTCTCTTCCTCAGGGAGAAGTGTCATGCATCTCTTGGCATTATGGTCATCTTACCCGCACCTTTCACACTGCTCCAAGTCTGCCAATATAGCAAACTTGTTCTTTGGAATCACTGGTTTAGGCTTCCACCAACAATCCTTGTCAATATGTCCTTGCCTTTTACAGTATGTGCAATAACTCACGACAGGTATTCTCTTCTGGATTCTATATTGTCTCCCCCTATATGCAGCATTGTATCTTCTCAAGTTGGAGACATATACTGGCCTTCTCCACTAACAATTAATTGCCTTATGACCCCAAACTCCATAATAAAGGCAAAGACTTTGAAACTGCCTCTTCTTGGGTCTGATCACAGCTTGTCTTCTTCTGTTCATCACTTGTTGTGTAGGCAACGTAGCTGGCTTTTTTGCTTGTGTGACTTTCATTTCAGGCACCTTCTTCTCCTTCTTCTGTTTAGTCGTAGCCCTTTGCTGGCTGACTTTCTTTTCTTTCTGAGACGTAGCAACTATAAGCTGCTACTCTTTAACCACATACATCATTTTTGGCCCTAGCTTTGGTTTGATAATTGTCTTCTCTTCTTCAGTTATCTTCACTTGAGTCACAGCCTTCTCTTTTAACTTCTGTGGCAAAGTCTTCTTTTCTCTTGTAGAACTTGTTTCTCCTACCACTTCAAACATCTGTAAGTTTTTCTCACTCTTATTGAGTTATTGCTAAAGTCTTAATAACTCTATCTCCATTTCTTCAATTGTTGAAGTCCTTGAGTCAAGTGCTATTGTAAGGTCTTCACATATTTTGATCTGTTCTTCAAATATTCTCTTTAAGTCAATATGTTTAGCCCTTATTTCATTATTTTGACTTTCAGCTTCCTCAGACTTTGCTTTAACTTGTTTTATGTGAGCCTCCAACCTTTTTATGGTTCTGCCCCTTCTGATTATCTCCTTTAAAGCTACTTCCAACTTAGCTTCAAGATATGGCTCTTCTTCATCAACCTCCTCTTCCTCTTCAAAGGTTGAACTACCACCTTTAGCTGATGCCATAAAGGCATGCTCATCTAATGATTCTTCATCTTTCTCCCCATCAGCTTCTTTTATCTAACTCACATAACTCTTAAATGAGCCTCTCTTCTTCCTCTGTGGGTTGGTAGTCCTTTTACTGGACTTTTTTGATTTGAATGATGACCTTCTCCATCTTGAATTCAACTCATCATCATCATCCTCATCTTCATCATCAAGCTTCACTTTGCACTTAGAAGCAAAGTGTCCAGTCTTCCCACAACGATAGCATCTCAAGGCCAACTGTCCTTTTCCCCTCTTAGATCCTTTTTTGAATTTCCTTGTGAAGTATGTCAATACTTCACCTTCCCTTTCTTCCTCATCATCATCATCATCCTCACTGGATGATTCTTCCTCTTCTTTTATCTTCAAGCACTTTATAGCTTTGAAAGCTGCCTCCTTTGATACCTTCGATGTTGAGGAGCTCTCAGTTGACTTTATCCTCATCTCATATGCAATGAGATTGCATTGGATATCATGCAGAGACATAGAATTGAGATCTCTACTCTCCTCTATGGCTACTACCTTTAAGGCAAACCTCTCAGGTAGAATTCTCAAAATTTTCTTCACAATCGATGAGTCCTTCTTGTTCTTCCCATGACTTCTAAGGTCATTGACAATGTCAATAACCCTGGTGAAGAACTCTTGATTTGTCTCATTCTTCAGCATTCTGAGAGATTCATATCTCTCCTTGAACACTTGAAACTTAGCCTCCTTCATTCTGTCATCACCTTCATAGACTTTCTGCAATGTGTCCCATATCTCCTTGGCAGATTTGCAGTCCATAACTTCAGCATACTCAACATCTGTCAATGCTAAAATGATGACGTTTGAGGCCTTCCCATTTATCTCAAACTGCCTTAATTCCTTTGGGGTTGGGTTTTTACTTTCTTCCGGAGCCACAAAACCCTCCAGTATGCATTTCACCACATTCATGTCCATGGTTACAAATACCACTTGCATTCTTGCTCTCCACATATGGTAGTTGGTTCCGTTGAAGATTGGAACCTTCTTGCTGTAAGTGGTGCTAGTGCTGATACTGGCTTCCATTTCTTAGTATGTTGAACAAGTCAAGCTTCTAGATCCCTTCAAACTAGTACACCAAGCTGTTAAGTGTCAAACTGGTGAACCTGTGCTCTGATACCAATTAAAGTTCCTGACTTCTCCCAAGGATCTACTAGTTTGTGATATTGAGAGGGGGGGTGAATCAGTATCACCACAATTCGCAATTCGCAAGTAAGTGAATAACTTCAACCTCTTCTTAAAAGCAAACTCTTTCTTAGACTCGACTAAGGTAGATCTATTGCTACCTACTAATCACAATAGTCCCTAAAGTCACCTTCCAGATACCTTGCCTAATAGACAATATGGATGTTCTTGTTTAGGTCTTCGTTAGGTTATGGGGTGGCTGATACTTTAGCTGCATTCACAACTCAATTCAAAGCACAGAACGTAAAGCAAATTAAGGACATACGAGATTTACGTGGTTCCGTCAATGTGACGTACATCCACGGTGGTAGGGACTCTCCCTCTACCAAGACTATCCACTATACTTGTGAATACAGGTTACAATGGATGTCTTTAATTCTCTGCTCCTTTCACTATTGCAATTACTAAGCAAGTACAATACAAAGAGTGTCACTTACTGTGTCTACCCTTCTTCTAGCTTGTCTTGCCTCTGTTGAATTGAAAGGTTGCTCCACTGCCGCTTAGAAGTTTACTGCAATGCTCTCTAACCTTTCTTGAAGAAGTCTGGAAATACGTTGAGTTCAATGCTTCGCTGAATTCCTTCTCTACGTTGTATCACACAATTCCTGCTTTCACCGTCTTATGGTCTCACCCGTCTCCTTGTCTCACGATCTCATTGTCTCACGGCTCGCCTGTCTGTTTCTCTCTCTCTTGCTGTCCAACCGGATTTCTCTCTCTTCTCGCCAGATTTCTCTCTCTTACCACTGGATTTCTCTTACCGTCCCACCGAATTTCTCTCTCTTACTGGATTTCACTTTTCCATTCACCGTTGGGTTTCTCTCTCTTCCTGCCGGTCTGCTCTGATTTGGCCGTCGGGTTTCTCTCTTTTCTTGATTTAGCCATATAGGTCTTTGCCATCCACCCACTTTCGATCGTCCAGCCGTGTTGGGTTTCTCACTACGATGGACTAGTTTTTCAATCTCTCGTCACCTTCCTCAGTCGTCTTTCGGCTGTCTTACGTTCAACGTTTAGCCCCCTTCTGGCCGCCTCCTTCTCTCTCAACGTATTTGCCATTTTTGCTCGATTTTCTGACCGTCGATGGCTGCGTTTTCTTCTCCTTCCCGTCGACGGCTACTCAATTGTTTCGGTCGTCCATCTTTGTTCTTCGTTTAGCCCAGCCGTCGACTGTCTCTCTCCTTCCCGTTAACGGCTACCGTTTTCTCTCTCTCTTCCAAGTGTTTGACAGTTTCTCTCTCTAGGTTTTGCCTTACTGGATACACTGTTTAATTTTCGAAAACACTGTTCAATTCCGACAAAACTGTTCACTACGGCTACTCTTTTCTTTTGCAGATGGGGTTCTTCTGTGTAGGTTTTGGTGCTCTCTTTAGTTGGTCGGTTGTTTAGGTTTTGTTGAATACTCAATATTGCCGACACCCTGTTCTTTGTCTTCCAAGACCTTTATATATTCTTCCATGAAACACTAATAGGGCTTACGTGGCAGATTTACATTCTTGCCCTTCGATGTGGCTTTTACTTTCTTGCACACTTAAACCTAGTTGACAACAATTACAACCTATACAAGGTTGTGGGAACAACAAATACTATTGAAATGCAGAAAGGTCATTGGGCAAAACTGGTGATGGCAGGTCAACCCTGAAGCTGATGAGTCAATGTTGACTGTGACCTTAAATTTTAGGAAGTTAATGTTGACCATTGCCCTAAATTTTAGGAATCAAATCTAGCCATTGATTGTAGGGCAACCGTTAGGAATTAATGATGACCGTTAATATCGTGTAACCCTAATCTCAAGGCTCTATAAATAACCCCATACACCTTGCAAGAGTGTGTGCTACAGAATTGTTCAAGAGAAAGGAAAACCTAATTGTAGCAACCAGCCAAGAAAGAGAGGTAGCCAAGGAGAGTAGCAGTTGGCCATACACAAAGGAGAGGTGTAGCAGTCAGCCACACACAAAGGAAAGGTGCAGTAGTCAGCCACACCAAGGAGAGGTGTAGTAGCAGGATCTGACATAAGGTGTAGCAAAAACCAATAACTGCAAAAGGTGAAGGAGAATTAGTAGGATTCGACAGAAGGTGTAGCAAAAACTAGCAACTGTAGAAGGTGAAGCAGAATTAGTAGGGTCCGACAAAAGGTGTAGCAAAAACCAGCAACTAAAGAAGGTAAAGGAGAATTAGCAGGGTCTGGCAATAAGGGTAGCAAACCAAAACATACAAATTGTAGGAGCAACAGCAAGGGTAGCAAACCATAACTTGCAGGTTGTAGAAGCAGTAATAAGGGTAGCAATTTAGCAATCTATAGTAGGATATTCTTGCATTAGCAGCATAACTAGTAGGTGTTCCCAACACCAGCTGCACAACCAGTAGGCCTTTCCTGCACTAGCAACACAACCAGTAGGCCTTTCCTGCATTAGCAACACAACCAACAGGCATTCCCTGCACCAGCAACACGTTAAATAACCTACAATCCTAAAAATTGTAGCATGTTTAGTAGCTTGAAATCCCAGAAATTGCAGCATGTCCAAGTGGCTATACCAGCAAGTACAACACGTCCAACAGCCAAACTAGAAATTGCAGCACATCCGGGAGGCTATACCAACAAGTGCAGCACGTCTAGTAGGCTATACCAGCAAATGCAGCATATCCAGTAGCCAAACCAACAATTGCAGCATGTCTAGTAGGCAATTCCAGCGAGTGCAGCATGTCCAGTAGTTGTAGCAAATAGCAGAATGTGCACGTAGTGAGAGTAGCATGTGCAAATAATGATAGTAGCATGCGTAGGCAGCGATAGCAGCATGTGCAGGTAGTAATAGTAGCAGGTATAGCAGCACGTGCAGGCAGTAATAGTAGTAGGTCTAGCAGCTTACAACAGCTTAGGAGAGAATGTGTCTTGATAGCAGGTCTGGTAGCTTGTAGCAGCCGAGGAGAAAACGTGTCCCGATAGCATGTCCAATAGCCTATAGCAATAGAGGAGAAAACATGCCTAGCAGTAGGTCCGGTAGCTTACAGCAAAAGAGGAGAAAGTGTGCCCCAACAGCAAGTCCAGTAGCTTGCAGCAGTAGTGAAGGCAACTTGCCAATGTAGTAAGAGAGGCAATATTGATAATTGGGGAAGAGAACTTGCCAAGGTTGAAGGAGGTAGCAAGGGGAGAGAACTTGTAGCGGAGATAACCGGTAGTGGAGATAACCAGTAGGGGGAGAGAACCTGCAGAAGAGATAACTTACATAGAAGAGACCGACAAAGCTTGAGCAAAGACTGGTAGTGAGGAAGGAGAAGATCCGCATTCTGCACTAACAGCTTATACACATTGAGTGATCTTTCTCCAAGAAAGTTTTCATTATAAACCTTTTGATAAATTTGTTGAAAAAGGGCGGGATACCCTTGAAGTGATCAGGATATCAATCCATTAAGTGATCGAGAGATCAACTTAGTGATTGGGAGATCATTGTAAGTGGTTAAGGAGTGATCCTTCCATAACCAAACTATATCCCTTAATAACAAGAGTGGATTGTGTGATTTAGGAGTGATCCTATCTCATCGTGGATGTCGCTCACACATTATGGGTGAACCATGTAAAAATTGCTGTGTGCTCTTGGGTACTTGCATTTGATTGACATCCGTACAACCGCTCTTACATAAAGAAGGAATAAAAATTGGATCATTGGCTCTAACAAGTCATAGAGGTTAAATTTAGATAGATTTGTAAAAAGCAAATATCTTACATTGATTCACCCCCCTCTCAGTATGAGACCTAAAAGGGTCATCATTAAGTGGTATCAGAGCTAGTTCTTCTATTGATCCAATTTGCTTGCTTTGATTTGAAGTTATTTGGTATTGTGTGAATTTTAATCTCTACTACTGATTAAGGTTATGGATAGCATGAACAATGTTAACAGTAAGGGCATCCTTACTTTTAATGGACAAAATTATCAGTTATAGAAGAATATAATGCTCCCATATCTGATATCCCTTGGTCTTAATGTGTTTAAGTTTGCTGTTAGTAGCTTAATCCCTGTTGCTGAAGGTGATGCTATGACGCCAGCTGATAAGAAGAATTTGGAGTGTGATGGAAAGGTGAGAAATGCCTTATATACCTCTTTTTCAAATAAAGAATTCACCAAAGTGATGAGATGCAACACAGCCAAGCAAATTTGGGACAAATTAAAGAACATTTATAAAGGAGATAAGGTTGTTAAGGCAATGAAAAAGTTAAAGATTAAAGACCAAAAAGAGGAATTTGACAGCAGTTCTGAGGAAGAAGATGGTGATACTAAACTAGATGAGGTCATTGCATACATCACCAAGAACTTGAGGAAAGGAAAAGGGAAGTACAAGGGAAAATTATCCTTAAAGTCCTTTAGGTGTGGAGCAATTGGACACTTTGCTGTGGACTGCCTAAAGAGAAGAAAACAAATAGTGAGAATGATGATAAGCCGGTCCCAAGGAGGAGGGCAAAGCAATCTAGCTACTTTAAAGCTAGAAATTCAAGTGCCATAGGGAAAAAGAAATTCTTTATATCTAAAAGAAGGAATTTCCTAAGCAAGCTAGATGAAGAAGATTTTGAAGAAGAAAGTAATGATGATTCCGATGATAAGGCTACAAAGGATGTGCTGGTTGCTTAAGTAGATGATGATCAAGAATCTTCAAGTGATGAGGAATTAACAGAAGAGGAAGAGGATGAGTTGGTGCAGCAATTTGAGATTGAGTTAAGAGCTTGTTTACACAAAAATAGAAAGTTGGAGAAAGAGGTAAAGCATCTTAAGAAGTTGTATGAAAATTCTTCTGTTGATGAATTTGACCTCCAGGTGAAGGCAAAAGAGTTTGAAGCAAAAGAGAAGGAGTACTAGAAGAGGATTAAGGAGCTAATCATACTTAAGGCAGAGTAAGGCAAGATACAGGAAGATCTTGGTGCTAAGGTGATTGCACAATAGTAAGAGGTGCTGACATTGCAAACCAAGCTCCATGAGGCTGAGTCCGAACTGAGGAAGCATGAAGAAAGCTTTATGCTAGCCATAAAAGTGAAAGGAGAGCTATCTTTAACAAATGCCATCAAGGATGATACTATTAGAAAGTTGGATAAGTGTCTAAGCAATCAAAGAACTTATTTTATGGGGAAGAAAGGACTTGGCTACATTGAACAGCCAAGTGAGAAGGTAGAAGAAAAGAAGAAAATTGTGTTTGTTCCTAAAAGTAAGCACAATGATGTGATGGAGAAGAGAGACCAACCTAAGTTAAAATGGGTTAGGAAAGATGTGGTGGAGACTCTCATCAAAAGGAGACAGGCTGTCAAAGATGGAGAGAAGGTTGTCATACTAGTTGTTAAAGAAAGGAGACATAAACTTGGTAGAAAAGGTAAATCCAAGTTCAAAGGATTTTGTTAGAACTGTGGTAAGTATAGGCACAAGGCTAATGCGTGTTGGAATACTTAGCCTATAATGAAGAGGAATATGAGGCAAAAGTCTAGGGTGAGACTTTATTAAGAAAGGAGATAGTCTCAAGTGGAAAGAAGTCATATTCCACTGAGAAACAGTTTTGATTTACTAGGAGAAATTTGTGGAAGATGTGAAAAGGTTGGACACACTATTGAGGATTGTTTGACATTACTGCTTGGTCAATGAGTGTAAAGGAGAACACGTCAACCATTGCTATCCGGTCAAGGAGTGTAAAGGAGAACACACCAACCATTGTTGCCTAGTCAAAGAGTGCAAAGGAGAACAACTACACATGCTCCCACATTGGGCCGAAGGAGAAGAAGAGGAAGAGAAACGACTATGGTTGTGGAAGTAGCCTTAAAAGCTTCCAAGAAAGAAAAGTTATGGATCTTGGACAATGGCTGCACTTCACATATGACAGAAGACTCCAAGATATTGAAGGAAGTAGCAAAATATGATGGAAGGTTAGTCAAATTTGGCAATAATGGTGCCTTAAAGATTCAAGGTATCGATGCTATTGAAATTGGTACAGAAGAACTGAAATTGAAGGAAGTACTTTATGTTAAAGGGGTAAAAACACAATCTTATCAATGTTAGCCAGCTTTGTTATGATAGATATGAAGTTACTTTCAACAAGGGTGGCTGTACAATAAAGAGATTAAGTGATGGTGCTGTTCTTATTAAGGGTGAAAGAACAAATGAAAACTTATACCAAGTTTCTAGAAGTAACAACACATGCTACATGAGCATTAAATATGAGAATTTGTTGTGGCATAAAAGTTTGGGACATTTTGGACACAAGAGGCTGAATTTATATATTCAGCTACCCCCTAGAAGTTAAGGTATGCCTCTAACCCTTTTCCCCTTCCCTTTGCTATTATTCTTTAGATTTATTGTCAAAGAGGGAGATATTTTTCATAAATCCAAAAAGAGTACATATTGATTAAAAGGGGGAGTAGCTTGATGAATAAAGGGGAAGAAATTGTCAAGGGGAGAAGCAGAAAGCGGGAATGCATGTTTTAGGGGGAGCTAAAGGTATAGGTACATGCAAAAAGGGAGATGCATGTTTCAAGGAGATTTATGAATGTCAAAGGTTACCATTTGTGTGAGATTGTTGAATGTTTCAAAGGTTGCCATTTGTGTTGCCAATAAATCCAAAATGGGAGATTGTTGAACCCATCTTTGATGGCTAATGTTGGATTTGTTGTCAATACCATCTTATATGGTTGTATGTGTTGATTTGATGTTATGAATATCGTTGAGATGTAGAGAGGTCATTGGGCAAAACTGGTGATGGCAAGTCAACCATAAAGTTGATGAGTCATTGTTGATCATGACCCTAAATTTTAGGAAGTTAATATTGACCATTGACCTTAAATTTTAGGAATCAAATCTGGCCATTGATTGTAGGGTAACTATTGAGAATCAACGATGACCGTTGATGATCGTGTAACCCTAATCTTAAGGCTCTACAAATAACCCTATGCACCTTGCAAGAGTATGTGTGCTACAAAATTGTTTAAGAGAAAGGAAAACCTAATTGCAACAGTTGGCCAATAAAGAAAGGTAGCCAAGGAAAGTAGTAACTGACCATATCAAAGGAAAGGTATAGTAGCTGGCCATACTAAAGAGAGGTGCGGCAATCGGCCATACCAAGGAGAAGTGCAATAACAGGATCCAGTAAAAGATGTAATATAAACTAGCAATTGCAAAAGGTGAAAGAGAATCAGTAGGGTAAAGCAGAAGGTGTAGCAAAAACCAGTAACTGCAGAAGGTGAAGGAGAATCAGCAGGGTTCTACAGCAAGGGTAGCAAACCAGAACCTACAGATTGTAGGAGCAACAGTAAGGGTATCAAACCAGTACCTGTAGATTGTAGGAGCAACAGTAAGGGTAACAAACTACTTTCTGCCGTTGTTGTTGTCTCTCCTCTGTAGGTTTTCTTTTTTGCAAGTTCTCTCTGCTTTAGGTTCTCTCCTCTGTGGGTTTCTCTTTTTTTCGCAGGTTCTCTTTTCTCTATAGGTTCTTTTTTCTCTATAGGTTCTCTTTTATTTACAGGTTCTCTTTTCTTTGTTTTGTTGCTGTTGTTGTCTCTCCTTTGCAAGTTCTCTCCTTTGCAATTCTCTGTATTGTTCTTTACTGCTGCACTTTTTTTGTTCACTTGCCATTGATCTCTTTTTGTTCACCTACCACTACTCTTTTTTTGTTCACTTACCACTACTCTCTTTTTTCTTTCTCCTACTAAATGCTTTTTCTTTCTTTCTATTTTTCGGGTATAGCTCTCTTAGCTGTTTTTCTTCAACTGCTCTCTCTTAGTCGTTTTTCTCTAGCTACAATTCTCTTTGCCTCTCACGTTTTCTACATTTTTGTTGTCTCTTTCTGCCATGCCCTAGCTCTTTTTTGGCAACTGCATGGATATTTATAAGCCTTAAGTTTAAGGTTGCCCTATTATTAACGATTAGCATTGATTCTCAAGGGTTGCCCTATAATCAACAGTCAGTATTGATTCCTTGAATTTAGGGTTAATTGTCAGCATTGACTTCTTGAATTTAGGGTCAACGGTCAGCATTAATTATACCCAGCACAATTAGTTACAACTTGTCATAACTAGCAAGCATACTAGCATCAGTAATGGCATGGAGGATGTTTACACTAACAACCTTGAAGAGAGATTTAGCACCCTCATTCTTCAATATCTGAGCAAATACATCGAGAGAGCTATTATACTTGACAACTTCACCAAAGGTCATCATCATTCTTCTGTGAATAGTGTCAATAGGGTAGGATGCAAGACCAGCACTGTAGGTAATAAGCCAACCAAGGGCAAAGCTAGCGAAGAAACTATCATGCAACTTTCCAGTCAACACCACTGGCTTCAGAGAGTTATACATTCCAAAATATAGGCTATGATAAATAATAATTCCTACACAAGAGATGTTAAATCCATGGTAAAGACCAGCAATGCCATCAGATGCCAATGTCTTCCTGTAGACATCCATAAGGCCATTGAATTGCCTCTATCCTCCCTTTTTTATAGCCTTGGCATCATTAGCCAGACGGGTCTTTACATAGTCCAGGGAATAGATAAATATATGAATGTTGTTGACAACAAACGTTAGTCATCAAAGATGAGTTCAACAATCTCCCTTTTTGGATTTGTTGGTAACACATTAAATCCATAAATCAGCAATTAATCACAAGCAGTAGCTTTTGACATTTACAGCTCCTCTTGAAGCATACATCTCCCTTTTACATATGGGCATGATACCAATTGGAAACAACCCTTAATTGTTAACTCCTCCTTGTTTTTTTGGCTTCTCGCCCTTGATAATTTCTCCCTCTTAATTTGATTTTCCCCTTTGGATTTATTAAACTACTTCCCCTTTTGATCAGTATATACTCTTTTTGGATTTATGCATGTTGTTCCCACAGCCTTGTATGGGTTGTAATTGTTATCAACTAGGTTTAAGTATGCAAGAAAGTAAAGCCACATGGAAGGGCAAGAAAGTAAATCTGTCGCGTAAGGGCAAGAACGTAAATCCACCGTGTAAGCCTTATTAAGGTTTCATAAAAGAGAGTATATAAAGATCTTGAAAGACAAAACTAGGGTAAGGCCAACACAATTAAATACACGACAAAACACAAAAGTGTGTGGATGGCCAAATAGAGAAAATAGAAAAACACAACATACGGCCAAAGCACACCGACAGCAAGTGAACGGTAGAATAGGGGACAACAAAATAGAAAAGAAGCAGTTATAGTGAACAGTGTAGCCGTTGAAAGAAGCTGTCAAGTGAACAATAGCCGTCGTCAGAAAGAGAGAAAACGAACCCGTGGTCGGAAAAGAGGAGAAGTCGGCAAAAATAGAGAAAAAAGGAGACGGCTGAAGGGGCTGGACGATCGGAAGAGCAAAATGGCAAAGCCATTGGAAGAGAGAGAAAAATCATATATGTCAAAATTAAAGCAGACTGGCGGAAGGAGAGAGAAACCCGACAACCATATCGGAGTAGACCGGTGGAAGAAGAGAGAAACCCGACGGCCAAAAACAGAAGGTCGATAGAATCAAGAGAGAGAGACGGATGAAGAGTGAGACACCACCAGAAGAGCAGATAGCAGATCAGCGACAGTGTGAGACAAACGGACGACACGACAAAGGAGAGAAAATCCGCTGAAAGAGAGAAAACCAAAGACGGAAAAAGAAAAAGCCGACAGCAAAACAGGGGTGGATGAAGAAAAACAGACCACCGGCTGGAAAAAAACCAGAAACGGACAGGGGTGGACGGTCGATGAATAGTGATCGGCAGAAAAGGGAGAAAATCTGATACGGCCAAAAGATGTGTGAAATGGACAAGGGCAAACTAGAAACGTACATGAGGTGAGCTGTAAGATAGTGAGATCGTGAAATAGGAGACGGGTAAGACCGTGAGACGGTGAAAGCAGGAGCTGTGTGAGACAACCTAGAGAAGAAATTCGGCGAAACATCAGAAAGAACTCAACGTATTTCCAAATTTCTTTAAGAGAGGTTAGAGAGCGTTACGGTGAACTTTTAAGCGGCAATGGAGTAGCCTTTCAATTCAACAGAGGCAATACAAGTTAGAAGAAGGGTAAACACAGTAAGTGACACTCTTTGTATTGTACTTGTTTAGTAATTGCAATAATGAGTAGAGGATTAAGACATCCATTGTAACTGGAATTCTCAAGTATAGTGGATAGTCTCGGTAAGGGAGAGTCTCTACCACAGTAGATGTACGTCACGTTGACGGAACCACGTAAATCTCGTGTGTCCTTAATTTGCTTTACATACTGTGTTTTGAATTGAGTTGTGAACGCAGTTAAAGTATCAGCCAACCCATAACCTAATGAAGACCTAAACAAGAACATCTGAATTGTCTATTAGGCAAGGTGTTTGAAAGGTGACTTTAAGGACTATTGTGATTAGTAAGAAGTAATAGATCTACCTTAGTCGAGTTTGAGAAAGAGTTCACTTTTAAGAAGAGGTTGAAGTTGTTCACTTACCTGCGAATTGTGAATTATGGTGATACTGATTCACCCCCCTCTCAGTATCACAAACTAGTAGATCTTAGGGAGAAGTCAGGAACTTCAATTGGTATTAAAGCACAAGTTCACCAGTTTGAAGGTTAACAGCTTGGTGTACTAGTTTGAAGGGATCTAGAAGTTTGACTTGTTCAGCATACTGAGAAATGGAAGTCGGTATCAGCACCAGCACTACTTATAGCAAGAAGGTTCCAATCTTCAACAGAACCAATTACCATATGTGGAGAGCAAGAATGCAACTGGTACTTGCAACCATGGGCATGAACGTGGTGAAATGCATACAGAAGGGTTTTGTGGCTCCGGAAAAAGGTAAAGACCCAACCCTAGAGGAATTAAGGCAGTTCGAGATAAATGGGGAGGCCTCAAATTTCATCATTTTAGCATTGACCGATGCTGAGTATGCTAAAGTTATGGACTGCAAATCTGCCAAGGAGATATGGGACAGATTGCAGAAGGTCTATGAAGGTGATGGCAGAATGAAGGAGGCCAAGCTTCAAGTTTTCAAGGAGAGATATGAATCCCCCAAAATGCAGAAGAATGAGACAATCCAAGAGTTCTTCACCAGGGTTATTGATGCTGTAAACCACCTTAGAAGTCATGGGAAGAACAAGAAGGACTCATCAATTGTGAAGAAAATTTTGAGAATTCTACCTGAGAGGTTTGCCTCAAAGGTGGTAGCCATACATGAGAGTAGAGATCTCAATTCTATGTCTCTGCATCATCTCCAGTGCAATCTCATTGCATATGAGATGAGAATAAAGTCATCTGAGAGCTCCTCAATGTCCAAGGTATCAAAGGAGGCAGCTTTCAAGGCTATGAAACACTTGAAGATAAAAGAAGAGGAAGACTCATCCAGTGAGGATGATGATGATGATGAGGAAGAAAATGAAGGTGAAGTGTTGGCTTACTTCATAAGAAAATTCAAGAAGGGGTCTAAGAAGGAAAAAGGACAGTTGTCCTTGAGATGTTATCGTTGTAGGCAGATTGGACACTTTACTTCTCAATGCAAAGTGAAACTTGATGATGAAGATGAGGATGGTGATGATGAGCAGAATTCGAGATGGAAAAGATCATCATTCAAATCAAAGAAGTCCAGCAAGAAGACTACCAACCCACAGAAGAAGAAGAGAAGCTCATTCAAGAGTTATGTGAGTCAGATAAAAGAAGCTGATGAGGAGGAAGATGAAGAATCATCAGATGAGCAGGCTTTTATGGCATCAGCTCAAGGTGGTAGTTCAACCTTTGAAGAGGAAGAGGAGGTTGATGAAGAAGAACCAGATCTTGAAGCTGAGTTGGAAGCAGCTTTAAAGGAGATAATCAGAAGGGGCAGAACCATAAGAAGGTTGGATGCCCATATAAAACAAGTTGAAGTAAAGTCCGAGGAAGCTGAAAGTCAAAAGGATGAAATAAGGGCTGAACATATTGACTTAAAGAGAAGATTTGAAGAATAGATCAAAATATGTGAAGACCTTACAATAGAGATTGGCTTAAGGACTTCAACAATTGAAGAAATAGAGATAGTGTTGCTGAGACTTCAACAACAACTCAAAAAGAGTGAGAAGAACTTGCAGAAGTTTAAAGTGGTAGGAGAAACAAGCTGTACAAAAGAAAAGAAGAAAGTGACTTTGCCACAGAAGTTGAAAGAGAAGGCTGTGACTCAGGTGAAGATAACTGAAGAGAAGAAGACAGTTATCAAACCAATGCCAGGGCCAAAAATGATGTATATGGTTGAAAAGCAGCAGCCCATAGCTGCTACATCTCAGAAAGAAAAGAAAGTTAGTGAGCAGAGGGCTACGGCTGAACAGAAGAAGGAGAAGAAGGTGACTGAAATGAAAGTCACACAAGCAAAGAAGCCAGCTACTTTGCCTACACAGCAAGTGACAAACAGAAGAAGACAAGTTGTGATCAGACCCAAGAAGAGGCAGTTTCAAGGTTATTGTCTTTATTGTGGAATTTGGGGTTATAAGGCGAGTGATTGTTGATGGAGAAGGCCAGTATACATCTCCAACTTGAAAAGATCCGATGCTGCATACAGGAGAAGACAGTACAAAATTCAAAAGAGAACTCTTGTTATGAGTTCTTGCACATATTGTAAAAGACGAGGACACATTGACAAGGATTGATGGTGGAAGCCCAAACCAGTGGTTTTAAAGAACAAGTTTGCTATATTAGCAAACTTGGAATAGTGTGAAAGGTGCGGACAGGATGGCCATAATGCCAAGAGATGCATGACACTTCTCCCTGAGCAAGAGAAGGCACTCGATGGCATAGTAAAAACAAGCGGTGCAGTCAAAGCTGAGAAAAAGGAGAAAGCTATCTTCCAGCCAGTTCAAAAGAAGGAATATAAAGCTAAAAGGGAGGTGGCTAATATAGCTGAAAATTGCACTCAAAGCTGACTACAAGGATAAGTAGTGGATCCTTGATAGTGGATGCACTTCACACATGACAAGAGATAAGAGTAAATTATCAAAGCTAAATAAGTCAAGAGAAGGCAGAGTCAAGTTTAGCAATGATGATTCACTCAACATCAATGGTTAGGGGTTAGTAAAGATTGGAAAAGGAAAGCTGAAAGATGTTTTGCATGTTGAAGGACTCAGATATAATCTAGCATCTGTCAGCCAACTATGCAATGAAGACCCTAAGGTAATATTCACAAAAATAGGTTGCCAGGTAAAGAGTAAAGAAGGCAACACTGTTGTAGTCGGGAGGAGAAACACTGTTGTAGTCGGGAAGAGAACAACTGGAAATTTATACGTGATTGATGAGGACAAGACAAACAGCTGTCTACTCACCAAAGAAGAAGAAAATCAACTCTGGTATAGGAGGCTGGGACACTTATCACAGAAGAACATGAGGAAACTAACCACTACTTATGCAATCAGAGACATTCCCAACCTCAGGAGAGAGAGAGAGAGAGAGAGAGAGAGTATGTTTGCTCAGCATGCTCTAAAGGAAAACATGCCAGAAAGCAATATAAGACCAAAGAGTTCAGTTCTGAAGCACTGCTTGACATTGTGCATACTGATTTTTGTGGGCCGATGAGAACAAAAGGGTTGAATGGTGAAAGGTACTTCATCTTATTTGTTGATGATTATTCCAGAAGGACCTGCATCATGCATCTTAAACACAAGTCAGAAGTTTTGAAATGCTTCAAGAGATACAGAAGATTGGCTGAAAATGAGAGTGGAAAGAAGATCAAAGTATTGAGGTCAGATTAAGGCACTGAATTCACAAATGGAGCTTTTGAAGATTACCTTGAGAAGCATGGAATTCACCATCAGATGGCAGTAGCAGGAACACCTTAACAGAACGGGGTGGTAGAGAGGAAAAATAGAGCTATGATCAAAATGGCGAGAACTCTACTGCTGGAATCCAAGCTTCACACAAGATTTTGGACAGAAGCAACATTTACAGCCGTGCACATACTAAATAGAGTTTTACTAAGGCCCAATACTAATAAGACTCCATATGAGCTATGGAGTGGGAAGAAGACAACAGCCAAGTATCTCAAAGTCTTTGGCAGCCCATGTTTTATGAAGAACAAGGAGTAAAACTTGAAGAAAAGGAACAAGAAGTAAGTTTAAACTTGGAGAAGAGTGAGTCTAAAGATGAAGAAAGAGATCCATTTGCAACTAAGACTGTGCAAGAAAGAAAGCCAAAGAAAACGTGGATCAGTGCTCATCAAGAAAATCAGATCATAGGTGACCCATCAGCAGGAGTTACAATAAGAAGAAGAATTGTGGGAGCTACTGCTTTACTCTCACAAGTTGAACCTAAATCTGTTGAAGAGGATACACAAGATCTAACTAAATCTCTATCCACAAAGCTGTTTGAAAAGCATAGATTGAGTCTATCTGTGCAAATGCCTCGTCAAGACTGAAGTTCAAGTGAATCCTTCATCTCCACTTTGCCAATTTTTTAGATTTGTAATTGGTTGGAAAAAGGGGAGAGAAGCAACAGTGCAGGGAGAGCTGTTAAGAAAAAGGGAGTGCATATTTAGGGGGAGTTGAAACTGCTGCATAGTGGCTTTTGTTATGAGTGTTGCCAACAATTACAAATGGGGAGATTGTTGTTGCCATAGCTTTGTATGGGTTGTAATTGTTGTCAATTAGGTTTAAGTATGTAAGAAAGTAAAGCCATATGGAAGGGCAAGAAAGTAAATCCACCGCGTAAGGGCAAGAACGTAAATTTGCCGTGTAAGCCCTATTAGGGTTTTATGAAAGAGAGTATATAAAGATCTTGGAAGACAAAACTACGGTAAGGTCAACACAATTGAATACACGGCAAAACACAAAAGTGGATGACCAAATAGAGAAAACAGAAAAACACAACATACGGTCAAAGCACACCTACGGCAAGCGAACAGTCTAAATAGGGGACGACAAAATAGAAAAGAAGCAACCGTAGTGAATAGTGTAGCCGTTGAAAGAAGCCGTTAGGTGAACAATAGCCGTCATTGGAAAGAGAGAGAAAACGAACCCGTGGTCAGAAAAGAGGAGAGGTCGACAAAAATAGAGAAAAGAGGAGACGGCTGAAGGGGCTAGACGACCGGACGGAAGATCGGAAGAGCAAAATAGCAAAGCTGTTGGAAGAGAGAGAAAAATCATATATAGCAAAATCAGAGCAGATCGATGGAAGGAGAGAGAAACCCGACGGCCAAATCGGAGCAAATTGGCTAAAGGAGAGAGAAACCCAACAGCCAAAAACAAACGTATCACAAAGCAGACAGCAAATCTGGCCATTGAAAGAAGAGATGGACGAAGAGTGAGACACCATTGAAAGAGCAGACAGCAAATCTGCGACGGCGTGAGACAAACGAACGACACGACAAAGGAGAGAAAACCGGCTGAAAGAGAGAAAACTAGAGATGGAAAAAGAAAGAGCCCACGGCAGAATAAGGGTGGACAAAGAATAACAGACCACCAGCTGGAAGAAAACCAGAAACGGACAGGGGTGGACAGCAGATGAACAGTGACTGGCAGAAAAGGGAGAAAATCTGATAGGGCCAATGGAGGTGTGAAATGGATAAGGGCAAACCAGAAACGTACATGAGGCGAGCTGTGAGACAGTGAGATCGTGAAATAAGAGATGGGTGAGACCGTGAGACGATGAAAGCAAGAGCTATGTGAGATAACCTAGAGAAGAAATTCGGCGAAGCATTGGAAAGAACTCAACGTATTTCCAGATTTCTTTAAGAGAGGTTAGAGAGCGTTGCGATGAACTTGTAAGCGGTAGTGGACCAACCTTTCAATTCAACATAGGCAAGACAAGGTAGAAGAAGGGTGGACACAATAAGTGACACTTTTTGTATTCTACTTGCTTAATCTTCTTACCATGCAGCCAATCTTGCTAAAAGTAGATTCATGCCTATCATCATAAAGTTGGCTAACATTGATTATATTGTGTTTTAGCCCTTCAACATAAAGCACTTCCTTTGATTTTAGCTTTTCTGCACCAATTTCAGTAGTACCAACACTTTTAATCTTTAAAGCACCATCATTGCCAAATGTAATTGACCCTCTATTATATTTTTCTATTTCTTTTAACACCTCAGAGTCTCCTGTCATGTGTGAAGAGTAACCACTATCAAAGATCCATGACTTTTCTTTCTTGGAAGCTTTTAAGGCTACTTTCACACCCATGGCCATTTCCCTTCTTCTTTTTCTTCTTTGGCCAAATGTGGGAGTATATATAGGTGTTCTCTTTTGCATTCTTTGACCAGATAGCAATTTCAATTATTCCTCAGTAGTATGTCCAACCTTTTCACATCTTTCATAAATTTTTTCCAACATATCAAATCTGTTTCTTAGTGGAATTTGACTTCTTTTCACTTGAATCTATCTCTTTTCTTGATAGAGTCTCCCCCTAAA
Organism: Ceriops tagal; assembly: GCA_021533255.1. Lineage (NCBI taxonomy): Eukaryota > Viridiplantae > Streptophyta > Magnoliopsida > Malpighiales > Rhizophoraceae > Ceriops > Ceriops tagal. The sequence goes on along the minus strand of CM038609.1, from coordinate 6,068,856 downwards.
CTTTTGCCTTACATTCCTTTTTATTATAGGCCTATTACTCCAGTACACTCTAGCTGTTGTTCCCATAGCCTTGTATGGGTTGTAATTGTTGTCAACTAGATTTAAGTGTGCAAGCAGAAGTGGCTCATTCAAGCATTAAAGGGATAAGTTTTTTTTGTAGAAAGAAAAGAGCAAGAAAAATAAATTAAGAAGGAGGATAATGCTGAATTTTGAATGGAACAGTAATATGAAGCCACATGGAGGGGCAAGAAAGGAATTTTGTCGTGGCTCCAGTAAGCCCTACTAGGGTTTTCATAAAAGGGAGTATATAAACCAACAGAGCAAGAGAAAAAAAAAACAGGAAAAGACACCACTGGGAGAGCAAACCAGAACACACACACCACCGGGAGAGCAAAACGGGAAACACACCACCGGGAGAGAAAACCAGAAATGTATCACCTGCAAGAGAAGAAATCAGAAACAGACCACCCGGAAGAGAGGACAATAGATCTGGTATCCGTGAGACCACCCGGAAGAGAAGACAGTAGACCTAGTATCCGTGAGACCACCAGGCGTGACAGACCAAAACGACCCACCAAACGTGAACTAGAAAACCCAGAAGCGTGAGGCAGCTGAGAAACGTGAACTAGCAAAACCAGAAGCGTGAGGCAACTGAGAAATGTGAACTAGAAAAACTAGAAGCGTGAGGCGGTTGAGAAACGTGAACCAATAAAACCAAAAGAACCATGAGGCGGCTGAGAAACGTGAACCAGAAAAACCAAAAGTGTGAGGCAGCTGAGAGACATGAACTAGAAAAACCAGAAACGTGAGGCAGGCCGAGAAACATGAACCAGCAAACCAGAAATGTGAGGCAGGCCAAAAGACGTGAAGCGCTAGACTAGAAACATGAGGCAGGCTGAGAGACATGAACCAGTAAAACCAGAAGTGTGGTGTAGGCCGTGAGACATGAAACGGCAGACCAGGAACGTGGTGCAAGCTAAGGGATGTGAAACGGTAGACCAGAAGCGTGAGGCAGTCCATGAGATGTGAAACGGCAGACCAGTAGCGTGAGGTAGGCCGTGAGACGTGAAATGGCAGACCTAAAGCGTGAGTGTAGGCTGTGAGACAGTGAGACGGTGAGACAACTTAGAGAAGAAATTTAGTGTAGCATTTGAGAGAACTCAACGTATTTCCAGATTTCTTCAAGAGAGGTTAGAGAATGTTTTGGTGATCTTCAAAGCAGTAGTGAAGTAGCCTATTCAAATCAAACAGAGGCATGACAAGCTAGAAGATGGGTAGACATAGTAAGTGACACTTTTTATATTGTGATTGCTTTGTACTTGTAATAGTGAAAGGAGTAGAAGATTAAGACATCTATTATAATCATAGGGAATACCACACTGGTGTTCTCAAGTATAGTGGATTATCTTGATAGAGGAAGAAACTCTACCACCGTGCAGTATGTCAGATTGACAGAACCACACAAATCTCTCGTGTCCTTGCTTTGAATTTACATTCTGTGTTTTGAATTGAGTTGTGAAAACAGCTAAAGAATCATCAAACCTATAACCTAAAAGAAGACTTAATCAAGAACAACCAATCCATTTAATAGGCAAGGTGTCTAAAAGGTAACTTTGGGGACTATTATGACTAGTAAGTAACAATAGATCTACCTTAGTTGAATATAGGAAAGTGTTCATTTATGAGAAGAGTTTGAAGTTGTTCACCTATCAATTAAAAAGAAGGGGTGTTATACTGATTCACCCCCCCTCTCAGTATTACAGACTAGTAGATCCTAGGGTAAAGTAGGGAATTTCAATTGGTATCAGAGCACAGGTTCACCAGTTTAAAGCTTAACAGCTTGGTGTACTAGTTTGAAGGGTTTCAGAAGTTTTAACTTGTTCAGCATACTAAGAAATGGATGCTAGTACCAGCACTAGCACTGCTTACAGCAAGAAGGTTCCAATCATTAATGGAACCAACTACCATATGTGGAGAGTGAGAATGCAGGTGGTATTTGTAACCATGGGCATGAACGTGGTGAAATCTCTACAGGAGGGTTTTGAGCCTCCAAAAAAAGGTAAAGATCTAACCCCAGAGGAATTAAGGCAGCTTGAGATCAATAGGAAGGCTTCAAATGTCATCATTTCAACATTGATAGATGCTAAATATGCTAAAGTTATGGACTGCAAATTTGCTAAGGAGATATAGGACAGATTGCAAAAGGTTTATGAAGGTGATGACAGAATGAAGGAATTTAAGCTTCAAGTTTCAAGGAGAGATATGAATCCCTCAGAATATAGAAGAATGAGATAGTCCAAGAGTTCTTCACCAGGGTTATTGACACTATAAATGACCTTATAAGTCATGGGAAGAACAAGAAGGACTTATCTATTGTGAAGAAAATTTTGAGAATTTTGCCTGAAAGGTTTGCCTCAAAGGTGGCAGCCATAGAGGAGAGTAGGGATCTCAATTCTATGTCACTGCATGATCTTCAGTGTAATTTCATTACGTATGAGATGAGAATAAAGTCAACTGAAAGCTCCTCAACATCAAAGCTATCAAAGGAGGCAGCTTTCAAAGCTATGAGACACTTGAAGATATGAGAAGAGGAAGAATCATCCAGTGAGGATGATGATGATGAGGAGGAAGAAAGTAAAGATGAAGTGTTGGCTTACTTTACAAGGAAATTCAAAAGGGGGTCTAAGAGGGGAAAAGGACAGTTGTCCTTGAGATGTTATCGTTATGGGCAAACTGGACACTTTGCTTCTCAATGCAAAGTGAAACTTGATGGTGGATATGCGGATGTTAATGATGAGCAAAATTCAAAATAGAGAATACCATCATTCAAGTCAAGGAAGTCCAGCAAGAAGACTCATTAGATGAAGAAGAAGAAAGATGAGGAGGATGAGGAGCAGAAGAAGAAAAGAGGCTCATTCAAAAGTTATGTGAGCCAGACAAAAGAAGCAAATGAGGAGGATGATGTAGACTCATTAGATGAGCATGCCTTTATGGCATCTGCTCAATATGGTAGTTCAACCTCTGAAGAGGAAGAGGAGATTGATGAAGAAGAACCAGATCTTGAAGCTGATTTAGAAGTAGCTTCAAAGGAGATAATCAGAAGGGGTAGAACCATAAGAAGGTTGGAGGCCCATATAAAACAAGTTGAAGTAAAGTTTGAGGAAGCTGAAAGTCAAAAGGATGAAATCAAAGCTGAACATATTGACTTAATGAGAAGATTTGAAGAATAGATCAAAATATGTGAAGACCTTACTATGGAACTTGGCTCAAGGACTTCAACAAGTGAAGAAATGGAGATAGAGTTGCTGAGACTTCAGCAACAACTCAAAAAGAGTGAAGAGAACTTGCAGAAGTTTGAAGTGATAGGAGAAACAAGCTCTGCAAGAGAAAAAAAGAATAAAGAGAAAGTGCAGCAATTTGATGCTGCATTGCCTAAAGAGAATGAGACTTTGCCATAGAAGTTGAAAGAGAAGGCTGTGACTCAGGAGAAGATAATTGAAGAAGAGAAGACAGTTATTAAACCAAAGCCAGGGCCAAAAATGATATATGTGGTTAAAGAGTAGCAGCCCATAGCTGTTATGTCTCAGAAAGAAAAGACTGATCAACCATGCACAGTAAAGGCTAAAAATAATGAAGATTTGAAGAAGCAACCCAGGGTTGCAAACAAAATTGAAGAAAAGAAAGTCAACCAGCCAAGGGCAATGACTGAACAGAAGAAGGAGAAGAAGGTGGTTGAAATGAAAGCCACACAAGCAAAGAAGCCAGCAACCTTACCTACACAGCAAGTAATGAACAAAAGAAAACAAGCTGTGATTAGACCCAAGAAAAGGCAATTTCAAGGTTACTGTCTTTATTGTGGAGTTTGGGGTCATAAGGCAAGTATATGTTGGTGAAGAAGGCCAGTATATGTCTCCAACTTAAGAAGATACGATGTTGTATATAGGGGGAGACAATACAAAATTTAGAGGAGAACATCTGTCGTGAGTTCTTGCACATACTGTAAAAAGCAAGGACACACTGACAAGGAGTGTTAGTGGAAGCCCAAATCAGTGGTTTCAAAGAACAAGTTTGCTATATTGGCAGACTTAGAACAATGCAAAAGGTACGGGCAGGATAGCTATAATGCCAAGAGATGCAAGACACTTCTCCCCGAGCAATAAAAGGCACTCAATGGCACAGTGAAAGCAATTGGTACAGTCAAAGCTGAGAAAAAGGAGAAAGCTATCATCAAGCCTCTTCAAAAGAAGGAATATAAAGTTAAAAAAGAGGTGGCTAATATAGCTGAAATTACACTAAAGGCTGACTACAAGGATAAGCAGTGGATCCTTGATAGTGGATGCACTTCACACATGATAGGAGACAAGAGTAAATTATCAAAGCTATACAAGTCAAGAGAAGGCAGAGTCAAGTTTGACAATGATGATTCACTTAACATTAGTGGTCAAGGGTCAGTAAATATTGGAAAAGGAAAGCTGAAAGATGTTCTGCACGTTGAAGGACTCAGATATAATCTAGCATCTGTCAGCCAACTATGCAATGAAGACCATAAAGTGATATTAACAAAAACAAGTTGCCAAGTAAAGAGTAAAGAAGGCAATACTGTTGTAGCCCGAAAGAGAACAGCTGGAAATTTATATGTGATTGATGAGGACAAGACAAACAGCTGTTTACTTACAAAAGAAGAAGAAAATCAACTTTGGCATAAGAGGCTGGGACACTTAACACAGAAGAACATGAGGAAGCTGACCACTACTTGTGCAATTAGAGACATTCCAAACCTCAAGAGAGAGAGGGAGTATGTCTGCTCAGTATGCTCTAAAGGAAAATAGGTCAGAAAGCAGTATAAGACCAAAGAATTCAGTTCTAAAGCAGTGCTTGACATTGTACATATTGATTTGTGTGGGCTAATGAGAACAAAAGGGTTGAATGGTGAGAGGTACTTCATCTTGTTTGTTGATGATTATTCCAGAAAGACCTATATCATGTATCTTAAACACAAATTAAAAGTTTTGAAATGCTTTAAGAGATATAGAAGATTGGCTGAAAATGAGAGTGAAAAGAAGATCAAAGTATTGAGGTTAGATCAAGGCATTGAATTCACAAATGGAGCTTTTGAAGATTACCTTAAGAAGCATGGAATTCACCATCAGATGGCAGTAGCAGGAACACCTCAACAGAACGTAGTGGTAGAGAGGAAAAATAGAGCTGTGGTTGAAATGACAAAAACTCTACTGTTGGAATCCAAGCTTCACACAAGATTTTGGACAGAAGTAACATTTACAGTCGTCCACCTACTGAACAGAGTTTTACTAAGGCCCAATATTGATAAGACTCCATACGAGCTACGGAGTAGGAAGAAGACAACAGCCAAGTATCTTAGAATCTTTGGCAGCCCATGTTTTGTGAAGAACAAGGAGCAAAACTTAGGAAAATTCCATGCTAGGTCAGATGAAGGCATCTTTGTGGGATACTAAGCAAAGACAAAAGGTTACAGAGTTTTTCTGCATAAACTGGGAAAAATGGTCACTTCTAATGATGTGAGAGTAGATTAAAACTGGAAAACAACACATAATGGAGAAGCTGAGGACAGTGAAGAAGATGACTTCAAGATAGATGAAGAATTTGACCAACGTGAAGAAGAGGGAAAAGAAGTAAGTTCAAACTCAGCGAAGAGTGAGTCTGAAGATGAAGAAAGAGATTCTCTTGCAACTAAGACTGTGCAAGAGAGAAAGACAAAGAAGACATGGACCAATGCTCATCAAGGAAATCATATCATAGGTGACCCATCAGTAGGAGTTATAACAAGAAGAAGAATGGTGGGAACTACTACTTTACTCTCATAAGTTGAACCTAAATCTGTTGAAGAGGCTACACAAGACAAAGCCTGGGTCAAAGCTATCAATGAGGTGCTGGATCAAAACGAGAAGAATGAAACATGGGAGCTGGTTCGAAGACCCACTAACAAGAATGTCATAGGAATAAAATGGGTGTTTAAAAATAAACACAATGAAGAGGGCAAGGTGGTGAGGAACAAGGCTAGGTTGGTTTGCAAAGACTACACTCAAATAGTAGGAGTAGATGTTGATGAAACTTTTGCACCAGTAGCAAGGCTAGAAACTATCAGAATGTTCTTAGCTTTGGCAACACATAAGAGGTATAAAGTTTACCAGATGGATGTGAAATCAACCTTTCTGAATGGGCTCCTGAAAGAAGAAGTGTATATCAAACAACCTGATGGAGTACAAATCAGTGAGGATGAGAAACACGTGATGGAGTACAAGCTGAAGAAAGCCTTGTATGGCCTTAAACAAGCCCTATGAGCATGGTACAGCAGGCTGGACGCGTATTTGAGAAGGTTGAACTTCAGAAGAGGAACAGTTGATAATAACTTATATGTGTTCAACTCAGAGAAAGGCCAACTGATAACCATTGTATATGTAGATTACATCATCTTTGGAGGGGATCACTCTGAGCTATGCCAAGATTTTGCATAGAAGATGAGTGAGGAATTTGAGATGTCGTTGATTGGAGAAATGAATTACTTTCTTGGATTACAGATAAAACAGTGTGAAGAAAGTATTTTTATTTCTCAGATGAAATATGCCAAAGAGATGCTGAAAAAGTTTGGCATGGAGGATAGCAAACTTGTCAGTACCCCTATGATAATGAGCTGTAAGTTAACAAAAGATCAGGAGGAAAGGAGTACAAGCCCTACAGAGTACAGGAAGATGATAGGGAGCCTTCTGTACCTTACAGCATCAAGGCCTGATCTTATGCAAGCTGTGTGCGTTGCCAACAAATTCCAAGCTGATCCTAAGGAATCTTATGTGTTGATAATGAAAAGAATCTTAAGATACCTCAAAGGGACACTGGAAATGGTTTTATGGTATCCGGCCATGGATTCTGTAAAACTACAAGCATACACTGATGCAGAATGGGCAGGAAGTATAGATGACAGAAAATCAACCAGCGGCTGCAGCTTCTACATGGGTTCAAAGTGTGTTGCATGGTTAAGTAGAAAGCAAAACAATGTTGCTTTGAGCACAGCTAAGGCTGAGTATATGGTTACTTGTGCAACATGTACTCAAGTGATATGGATGCAAGACAATTGGTAGACTTGGGTGTTGAAGTGAAGTTACTAGTGAGTGTACTTTGTGATAATCAAAGTGCTATTGATCTCAGCAAGAATCCAGTTCAACATTTGAGGAGCAAGCATATTGACATCTGGTATCACTTCATTAAAGATCAAGTGGAACAGGGTACAATTCAGTTGGAGTATGTTGGCACTAAGGATCAAATTTCATATATTCTAACTAAACCTCTGTCCACAGAGCTGTTTGAAAAGCACAGATTGAGTCTAACTGTGCAAATGCCTCCTCAAGCTTGAAAATCAGGTTAATCCTCCATCTCTACTTTGTGAGTTTTTCAGATTTGTAATTGGTTGGCAAAGGTGGAGAGAAGCAACAGTGCAGGGGGAGCTGTTAAGAAAGGGGGAGTGCATATTTAGGGGGAGTTGTAAGTGCTGCATAATGGTTTTTGTTATGAGTGTTGCGAACAATTACAAAGGAGGAGATTGTTGTTCCCACAGCCTTGTATGGGTTGTAATTGTTGTCAACTAGATTTAAGTGTGCAAGTAATTTGAAGCTAAATGGAGGGGCAAGAAAATAAATCACAATATAGTAAGCCCTACTAGGGTTTTCATGGAAGAGAGTATATAAGCCAAGACCTTGGAAGACATAAGGGTGGGTGGACAGCAAAACACAACTTTGCAAAAGAGAGAGAAAACCCTACATGGCCAAACAAGAGTGGACAGCAAAACAAGGGTAAACGGCCAAAGCACACCAACGGCAAGAGAGACCTTGGTGAGACAAAACCCTACAACAAGAGAGAAACCACCAGCTGGATGGCAAGGAGACAACACGACAAAGAGACCTTGGATAGCGAGGGAGACCTTGGCCTGCTAAAGGAAAATCGTGTGACCAACGGCAAGAGATAGGACACCATCGGTTGAAGGAAAACCGTGTGACCAACAGTAAGATAGAAGACATCATCGGCTGAAGGAAAACCATGTGACCAATGGCAAGAGAGAGGACACCACCGGCTGGAAGGAAATTGTGTGACTCACGGTAAGAGAAGAGACTGCATGCCATCAGGAGAGCAAAGACGACACACACCTACTGTAAGGGAAGATAAGAGAAACCATGGAAGAGAAGACAACCGGGAAAGCAAACCAGAACACACACACCACCGGGAGAGAAAAAGAAAAGACGCCACCGTGAGAGAAAAAGGGAAAGACACCGCCGGGAGAGCCAACGTGAAAACCAGAACTGGGAGAGCCAACGTGAAAAACAAAACTGGGAGAGCCAACATTGGAGAGAAACAGGAGAGCAAAAGAAAGGAGACCCGGCTGGACGGTGAGAGAGAAATGGATGACACGGCAAGGAGAAAACCATGTGACGACAAGAGAGAGAAACCCATAAGAAACATACAACCACCGGCAAGAGAAAAGAGCAAAGGAACGCACGGCAAAAGGAAACCTGTAAGAGGTGATATCACTGGAAGAGAGAAGAAACCAAAAACGTGAGATCACCTAGAAAAGAAGAAAACCAGAAACGTGAGGTGAGGGCAAAAACTAGAAACGGGAGAAGTGCAGTAAAACCGTGATGGAGGAGTGCAACAAAACTGTGAAATGGACGGGAGTGCAGCAGAATCGTGCAGCAAAGCAGATGCAAACCAGAAACGTGTGTGAGGCGTGAGACTAGAACGTGCGTCGGGGTGAGAAAAGAACGTGTGACGGCGTGAGACCAGAACATGCAACGGTGTGACTGATCAGAAGTGTGGGGCAGGCCGTGAGACGTGAAATGGCAAACCAGAAGCGTGAGTGCAAGTCGTGAAACCGTGAGACGGTAAAAGCAGGAGTTATGTGAAACAACCTAGAGAAGGAATTTGGTAAAGCATTGGAAAGAACTCAATGTATTTCTAGATTTCTTCAAGAGAGGTTAGAGAGTGTTGTGGTGAACTTCTAAGCGGCAGTGAAGCAGCCTATTCAATTCAACAGAGGCAACACAAGTTAGAAGAAGGGTAAACACAGTAAGTGACACTCTTTATATTTTGATTGCTTTGTATTTGCAATAGTGAAAGGAGTAGAAGATTAAGACATCCATTGTAATCATAGGGAATACCACACTGGTGTTCTCAAGCATAGCGGATTGTCTCGGTAGAGGAAGAAACTCTACCACCGTGGAGTACGTCACATTGACGGAACCACGTAAATCTCTCGTATCTTTGCTTTGAATTTACATTCTGTGTTTTGAATTAAGTTGTGAACGCAGCTAAAGAATCATCAAACCCATAACCTAAAAGAAGACCTAATCAAGAATAACCAATTCGTTTAATATGCAAAGTGTCTGAAAGGTAACTTTGGGGACTATTATGACTAGTAGGTAACAATAGATCTGCCTTAGTTGAATCTGAGAAAGAGTTCATTTATGGAAAGAGTTTGAAGTTGTTCACCTATCAATTAAAAAGAAGGGGTGTAATACTGATTCACCCCCCCTCTCAATATTACAGACTAGTAGATCATAGGGTGAAATAAGGAACTTCACTAGCCTTGTGCCTATACTTACTATAGCTCCAACAAAATCCTTCAAATTTGAATTTTCTTCTTTCAATAAGTTTATGTCTCTTGTCCTTAGGATTTGTTGTGGCAACCTTCTTTTTGTTTTTACAACTTGTCTCCTTTAGATAGGAGTTTCCATCACATCTTTCCTAACCCATTTTAGCTTGGGTTAGTTTCACTTCTCCATAACATCAACTTCTTTTAACTTTATCTTTTCTTTGTATTTGTTTTTAGGAACAAACACAATTTTCTTCTTCTCTTCTACCCTTTTATTTGGCTTTTCAACATAGCCAAGTCCTTTCTTCCCTATGGAATAAGGTTTTTGTTTGCTTAAACACTTATCCAACTTTTTGTTAGCATCCTCCTTAATAGCATTTGCTAAAGAGGACTCTCCTTTTACTTCCATAGCTTGCATAAAGCTCTCTTTATACTTCTTCAATTTTGATTTAGCCTTGTAGAGCTTAGCTTGCAACTTTAGTACTTCTTGCTCTTATGCAATCACCTTAGAGCTAAGATTTTCGTGTATTTTGCCTTACTTTTCCTCAAGTACATTCAACTCCTCAATTCTTTTCAAGTACTCCTTCTCTTTTGCTTCAAACTCTTTTTCTTTCACTTGGAAATCAAATTTATCAGCAGCAGAATTTTTATTCAGCTTTTTGAGATTTTTTATATCTTTTTCCAACTTATTGTTTTTGTATAAACAAGCTTTTAATTCATTCTCAAGTTACTGCACAACCTCTTTCTCTTCCTTTTCAATTGATTCCTTATCACTTAAGGATTCTTTTTCATCATTTACCTATGTAACTAGCACATTATCTGTAGCATCATCATCGGAATCATCATCAGTTCCTTCTTTAGAATCTATCTTATCTAACTTGCTCAAGAAATCTTTTCTTTTAGTTATGAAGAATTTCTTTTTCCTTTTAACACTTGAATTCCTAACTTTAGAATAGATGGATTTCTTTGTTCTCCTCCTTGGGGCTAGCTCATTATCATCATCACTGTCTACTTCTTTTCTCTTTGGGTAGTCTACTGCAAAATGCCTAATGCCTCCACAACTAAAGCACTTCAAGGGTAATTTTCCCATATACTTCTTTTTTCCTTTACTTATACTTTTGGTGATGTATGCCATGACTTTATCAAATTTAGTATCACCATCTTTTACTTTAAAGCTACTGTTGAATTCTTCTTCTTGTTCTTTAATCTTTAATTTCTTCATTGCCTTGAAAGCCAACTCCTTATCTGCCTCAAGTTGCCTTAAGCTTTTTTTCTTTCTTCAATAGGGTTATTCTCATTTTATAAGCCACCAATATGTTGTATAAATCGTCCAGAGGTAGCCTATCCAAATCTTTATCTTATATATAGGAAACATTGGCATTAAACGCTTCTAATAAGGTTCTAAATATCTTACTTACCACAATAGTATCGTTAATCTCCTCTCTATAGCTTCTAATAGAGCATACAATTTCATTTACTCTTGTAAAGAAGGCATCTACTGATTCATCATTCAACATCTTTATATTTTAAAATCTACTCTAGATTTATAGCTTGACTTCCTTACAACCTTGTCTCTTTCATAAATATTCTTCAATATGTCCCAAATTTGTTTGGTTGTGTTACACCCCATCACTTTGGTGAATTCTTTGTTTGATGAGGAGGCATATGAGGCATTTTTAGCCTTTCCATCATATTTTAAATTCTTCTTATCAGTATGCATCATAATAGCAGCTTAAGCAATAGGAGTGAAGCCACTGACAACAGATTTAAACACATCCAGACCAAGTGACAGCAGATATGAAAGCATTTTATTCTTCCATAATTGATAAATTTATCCATTAAAAGTGGGAATGCCCTTACTGTTAACACTGTTTATGGTCTCTATGATATTAACCAGTAGATAATATATTCATAACAATAGATGTAAAGATTCACAGCAACAAAAAACAAAAAAAAAAAATTAGATCTAAGCAGAATGGATCAATAGAGAAAACTAGGGTTCTGATACCAATTGATAAGGACCTTCTTGGGTCTCACATTGAGAAGGAGAGGGGGTGAATCAGTGGAAGATGCTTACTTTTGACAAATTTGTCCAAATTTAACCTCTTTGACTTGTTAAAGTCTATAATTTAAGTTTATCTTACTTCTTTATATGAAAATGACTGTATAGATATCAAGCAAGTGCAAGCACTCAAGAACACATAGAATTTTTACGTGGTTCACCCACAATGTATGAGCTATGTCCATAATGTGATAGGATTACTCTTAGATCACACAATCTACCCTTGTTATCAAGGGATACAGTTGATGTTATGGAAGGATCTCTCTTTAACCACTTTGGAAGGTTCACTCTTTAACCACTTACAATGATTTCTTGATTACCCTAAGGGTTTCCTACCCTTTTTCAAAGAAGTTGTTGTTTCCACAGCCTTGTATGGGTTGTAATTGTTGTCAACTAAATTTAAGTGTGCAAGTAATTTGACATGGAGGGGCAAGAGAGTAATTTGAAGCTACATGGAGGGGCAAGGAAGTAAAACCACACGGCAAACCTGCACCATTGGTAGAAAAAAGGTATACGGCCAAGTAAAGGGACAACAGAGAAAAACAGAGAACAAACTGTTGGCATAAAAATAGAGAAAACCAGAGAACAGACTGTCGACAGAAAAACAGAGAAAACCAGAGATGGTCGAAGGGGGGTTAGACGGCAGAATGAAGAGCCACCACTGTAAAAGAGAGCGGATGAAAAAGAAAGGAGACCCGACTGGACGGTAAGGAGAAAACACGATAGAACACGGGTATACGGCTGGATGGTGAAGGTGAAAACACAACTGGACGATGAGAGAGAAAACCCAGCTGGACGGTGAGAGAGAAAACCCAGCTGGACGGTGAAGGAGAAAACCCGTGAGAGACGTATAGCCACTAGGAGAGAAACGGACGAGGAGAGCAGATCTAGTATCCGTGAGGCTTGAGAATAATGAAGCGGGTGCAGATCTGAAACGTGAGAGATGTACAACCACTGGGAGAGAAACGGAGGAGGAGAGCAGATCTGGTATCTGTAAGGCTTGAGAATAGCGAAGCGGGTGCAGATCTGAAATGTGAGACCAGAATGTGCGTTGGTGTGAGACCAAAACGTGTGACGGCGTGAGACTAAAACGTGCATCGGCATGAGACCAAAACGTCCAACGGCGTGACTGATCAGAAGCGTGGGGCAAGCCGTGAGACGTGAAATAGCAGACCAAAAGCGTGAGTACAAGCCGTGAAGACGTGAGACGGTGAAAGCAGGAGTTGTGTGAAACAACCTAGAGAAGGAATTCGGTGGAGCATTGGAAAGAACTCGACGTATTTCTAGATTTCTTCAAGAGAGGTTAGAGAGTGTTGTGGTGGACTTCGAAGCAACAGTGAAGCAGCCTATTCAATTCAACAGAGGCAAGACAAGGTAAAAGAAGGGTAGACACAGTAAGTGACACTCTTTGTATTGTACTTGCTTTGTATTTGCAATAGTGAAAGGAATAGAGGATTAAGACATCCATTGTAACTACATTGTGAACATTAGGAGTACCACATTGGTATTCTCAAGTATAGTGGATTGTCTCGATAGAGGAAGAGTCCCTACCACCGTAGACGTACGTCACATTGACAGAACCACGTAAATCTCTTTTGTCCTTTGATTTACATTCTATGTTTTGAATTGAGTTGTGAACGCAGCTAAAGTATCATCGAACCCATAACCTAAAGAAGACCTAATCAAGAACATCCGATCTGTCTAATAGGCAAGGTGTCTTAAAAGTGACTTTGGGGATTATTGTGATTAGTGGGTAACAATAGATCTACCTTAGTCGAATCTGAGAAAGAGTTCGCTTTTAAGAAGAGGTTGAAGTTGTTCACATACCTGCGTATTAACAAGAGCGAAAGTATTAAAGAAGTAGAATACTTTGGCTTAAGTTAACAGTGTGTTTTTAAGGGGTATGATACTAATTCACCCCTCTATCAGTATCACAGACTAGTAGATCATAGGGTGAAGTTGAAAACTTCAATTGGTATCAGAGCACAGGTTCACCAGGATAAAGCTTAACAGCTTAGTGTAATAGTTTGAAGAGTTCCAGAAGTTTTAACTTGTTCAGCATATTGAAAAATGGATATCGGTACTAGCATTAGCACTACTTATATTAAGAAGGTTCCAATCTTCAACGGAACCAACTACCATATGTGAAGAGTGAGAATGTAAGTGGTATTTGCAACCATGGGCATGAACGTGGTGAAATCCGTACAGGAAGGTTTTGTGGCTCTAGAAGAAGGTAAAGACCCAACCCCAGAGGAATTAAGGCAATTTGAGATAAATGGGAAGGCCTCAAATGTCATCATTTCAGCATTGACAGATGCTGAGTATGCTAAAGTTATGGACTGCAAATTTACCAAGGAGATATGGGACAAATTGCAGAAGGTCTATGAAGGTGATGGCAAAATGAAGGAGGCCAAGCTTCAAGTTTTCAAGGAGAGATATGAATCCCCCAAAATGCAGAAGAATAAGACAGTCCAAGAGTTCTTCACCAAGGTTATTGATGCTATAAAAGACCTTAGAAGTCATGGGAAGAACAAGAAGGACTCATTTATTGTGAAGAAAATTTTGAGAATTCTACCTGAGAGGTTTGCCTCAAAGGTGGTAGCCCTACAAGAGAGTAGAGATCTTAATTCTATGTCTCTGCATCATCTCCAGTGCAATCTCATTGCATATGAGATGAGAATAAAGTCATCTGAGAGCTCCTCAACATCAAAGGTATCAAAAGAGGCAGCTTTCAAAGCTATGAAACACTTAAAGATAAAAGAAGAGAAAGAATCATCCAGTGAGGATGATGATGGTGATAAGGAAGAAAGTGAAGGTGAAGTGTTGGCTTACTTCACAAGGAAATTCAAGAAGGGGTCTAAGAAGGGCAAAGGACAGTTATCCTTGAGATGTTATCGTTGTGGGCAGATTGGACACTTTGCTTCTTAGTGCAAAGTGAAACTTGATGATGAAGATGAGCCGAATTCAAAATGGAGAAAACCATCATTTAAATCAAATAAGTCCAGCAAGAAGATTGTCAATCCATAGAAAAAGAAGAGAGGCTCATTCAAGAGTTATGTAAGCCAGACAAAAGAAGCCAATAAGGAGGAAAATGTAGACTCATTAGATGAGCATGCCTTTATGGCATTAGCTCAAGGTGGTAGTTCAACCTCTGTAAAGGAAGAGGAGGTTGATGAAGAAGAACCAGATCTTGAAGCTGACTCGGAAGCAGCTTTAAAGGAGATAATCAAAAGGGACAGAACCATAAAAAGGTTGGAGGATCACATAAAACAAGTTGAAGCAAAGTCTGAGGAAGCTAAAAGTCAAAAGGATGAAATAAGGGCTAAATGTATTGACTTGAAAAGAAGATTTGAAGAACATATCAAAATATGTGAAAACCTTACAATAGAGCTTGGCTCAAGGACTTCAAAGATTAAAGGAATGGAGAAAACGTTGCTGAGACTTCATTAACAACTCAAAAGGAGTGAAGAGAATGTGGAGAAGCTTGAAATGATAGGAGAAACAAGTTCTGCAAGAGAAAAGAAGAATGAAAAGAAAGTGCAACAATCTAAGGTTGCATTGCTTAAAGATAATAAGAATGTGCCACAGAAGTTGAAAAAAAAGGTTGTGATTCAGGAGAAGATAGCTGAGATTAAAGAGGATTTGAAGAAGCAACCTAGGGTGGCAAACAAAAATGAAGAAAAGAAGGTTAACTAGCAAAAGGCTACGATTGAACAAAAGAAGGAGAAGAAGGTAACTGAAATGAAAGTCACACAAGCAATGAAGCTAGCTACATCGCCTACATAGCAAGTAATAAACAAAAGAAAACAAGCTATGATTAAACCCAAGAAGAGGCAATTTCAAGGTCACTGTCTTTATTGTAGAGTTTGGGGTTATAAGGCGAGTAACTGCTGGTGGAGAAGGCTAGTATATGTCTCCAACTTGAGAAGATACGATGCTGTATACAGGGGGAGACAATACAAAATTCAGACGAGAACACCTATCGTGAGTTCTTGCATATACTATAAAAAGCAAGGACACACTGACAAGGACTGTTGGTGGAAGCCCAAACCAATGGTTTCAAAGAACAAGTTTGCTGTATTCGCAGACTTGGAGCAGTGTGAAAGGTGCGGACAGGATGGCCATAATGCCAAGAGATGCATGACACTTCTGCCTGAGCAAGAGAAGGCACTCAATGGCACAGTAAAAACAATTGGCGCAGTCAAAGCTGAGAAAAAGGAGAAAGCTATCTTCAAGCCAGTTCAAAGGAAAGAATATAAAGCAAAAAGGGAGGTAGCTAATATAGCTGAAATTGCACTAAAGGCTGACTATAAGGATAAGCAGTGGATCCTTGATAGTGGATACACTTCACATATAACAGGAGATAAGAGTAAATTATCAAAGCTAAACAAGTCAAGAGAAGGCAGATTCAAGTTTGGTAATGATGATTCACTCAACATCAGTGGTCAAGGGTTAGTAAATATTGGAAAAGGGAAGCTGAAAGATGTTCTGCACATTGAAGGACTCAGATATAATCTAGCATTTGTTAGCCAACTATGCAATGAAGACCATAAAGTGATATTTACAAAAACAAGTTGCCAAGTAAAGAGTAAAGAAGGCAAATACTGTTGCAGCCGGGAAGAGAACGGCTGGAAACTTATATGTGATTGATGAGGACAAGACAAGCAACTGTTTACTCACCAAAGAAGAAGAAAATCAACTCTGGCATAGGAGGCTAGGACACTTATCACAGAAGAACATATGGAAACTGACCACTACACATGTAATCAGAGACATTCCCGACCTCAAGAGAGAGAGAGAGTATGTTTGCTCAGCATGCTCTAAAGGAAAACATGCCAAAAAGCAATATAAGACCAAAGAGTTCAGTTCTGAAGCAGTACTTGACATTGTGCATACTGATTTGTGTGGACCGATGAGGACAAAAGGGTTGAATGGTGAGAGGTACTTCATCTTGTTTGTTGATGATTATTCTAGAAGGACTTGCATCCATGCACCTCAAACACAAGTCAAAAGTTTTGAATTGCTTCAAGAGATACAAAAGATTGGCTGAAAATGAGAATGGAAGGAAGATCAAAATATTGAGGTCAGATCAAGGCACTGAATTTACAAATGAAGCTTTTGAAGATTACTTTAAGAAGCATGGTATTCACCATCAGATGGTAGCAATAAGAACACCTCCACAGAACGGGGTGGTAGAGAGGAAAAATAGAGCTGTGGTTGAAATGGCAAGAACTTTACTGCTAGAATCTAAGCTTCACACATGATTTTGGACAGAAGCAACATTTACAGCCGTGCACCTACTGAACAGAGTTTTACTAAGGCCCAATACTGATAAAACTCCATATGAGTTATGGAGTGGGAAGAAGACAACAGCCAAGTATCTTAGAATCTTTGGCAACCTATGTTTTGTGAAGAACAAGGAGCAAAAATTGGGAAAATTCAATGCTAGGTCTGATGAAGGCATCTTTGTGGGATACTCAGAAAAAACAAAAGGTTACAGAGTTTTTCTTCATAAGTTGGGAAAAGTTATCACGTCCATTGATGTGAGAATAAATGAGAATTGGAAAACAATGCATAATGGAGAAGCTAAGGACAATGAAGAAGATGGCTTCAAGATAGATGAAGAATCAGACCAACATGAAGAAGAGGAACAAGAAGTAAGTTCAGACTCGGAGAAGAGTGAGTCTGAAGATGAAGAAAGAGATCCTCTTGCAACTAAGACTGTGCAAGAAAGAAGGACAAAGAAAACGTGGACTAGTGCTCATCAAGGAAATCAGATCATAGGTAACCCATCAGTAGGAGTTACGACAAGAAGAAGAATTGTGGGAGCTACTGCTTTACTCTCACAAGTTGAACCTAAATCTGTTGAAGAGGCTACATAAGACAAAGCCTGGGTCAAAGCTATCAATGAGGAGCTGAATCAAATTGAGAAGAATGATACATAGGAGCTGGTTTTAAGACCCACTAACAAGAATATCATAGGAACAAAATGGGTTTTTAGGAATAAACACAATAAAGATGAAAAGGTGGTAAGGAACAAGGCTAGGCTGGTTTGCAAAGGCTACACTCAGATAGAAGGAGTAGATGTTGATGAAACTTTTGCACCGGTGGCAAGGTTAGAAACTATTAGAATGTTCCTAGCTTTGGCAGCACATAAGAGGTATAAAGTTTATTAGATGAATATGAAATCAGCTTTTCTAAATGGGCTCCTGAAAGAAGAACTGTATATGGAACAACTCGATGGAGTACAAATCAGTGAGGATGAGACACACGTGTGCAAGCTGAAGAAAGCCTTGTATGGCCTTAAACAAGCCCCAAGAGCATGGTACAGTAGGCTGGATGCGTATTTGAGAAGGTTTAACTTCAGAAGAGGAACATTGATAATAACTTATATGTGTTCAACTCAAAGAAAGGCCAGCTGATAACTATAGTATATGTAGATGACATCATCTTTGGGGGGGATCACTCTGAGCTATGCCAAGATTTTGCACAGAAGATGAGTGAAGAATTTGAGATGTCATTGATTGGAGAAATGAATTACTTTCTTGGATTACAGATAAAACAGTGTGAAGAAGGTATTTTTATTTCTCAGATGAAATATGCCAAAGAGATGCTGAAAAAGTTTGGCATGGAGGATAGCAGACCTGTCAGTACCCCTATGACAATGGGTTGCAAGTTAACAAAAGATCAAGAGGGAAGGAGTACAAGCCCTATAGAGTATAGGAAGATGATAGGGAGCCTTTATACCTTACAGCATCAAGGCCTGATCTTATACAAGCTATGTATGTTGCCAGCAGTTTGCAAGCTGATCCTAAGGAATCTCATATGTTGGCAGTGAAAAGAATCCTAAGATACCTCAAAGGGACACTGGAAATGGGTTTGTGGTATCCGACCATGGATTCTATAAAACTACGAGCATACACTAATGTAGACTGGGCAAGAAGTATAAATGACAAAAAATCAACCAACGGCTGCAACTTCTACTTGGGTTCAAAGTGCATTGCATGGTTAAGTAGAAAGCAAAACAATGTTGCTTTGAGCACAACTGAGGCTGAGTATATGGCTGCTTATGCAGCATGTACTCAGGTGATATGGATGCAAAGACGATTGGTAGACTTGGGTGTTGAAGTGAAGTTACTAGTGAGTGTACTTTGTGATAATCAAAGTGCTATTGATCTCAGCAAGAATTCGGTTCAACATTCGAGAAGCAAGCATATTGACATCCGGTATCACTTCATCAAAGATCAAGTGGAATAAGGTACAATTCAATTGGAGTATGTTGGCACTAAAGATCAAATTTTAGATATTTTAACTAAACCTCTGTTCACGGAGCTGTTTGAAAAGCACAGATTAAGTCTATTAATGCAAATGCCTCCTTAAACCTGAAAATCAGGTGAATCTTCCATCTTTACTTTGCGAGTTTTTTTTGTAATTGGTTGGCAAAGGGGTAGAGAAGCAACAGTGCAGGGGGAGCTGTTAAGAAAGGGGGAGTGCATATTTAGGGGGAGTTGTAATTGTTATATAATGGCTTTTGTTATGAGTGTTGCCAACAATTACAAAGGGGGAGATTGTTTTTCCTATAACGTTTTATGGGTTGTAATTGTTGTCAACTAGATTTAAGTGTGCAAGTAATTCGACATGGAGGGGCAAGAAAGTAAAGCCACATAGAGTGGCAAAAGAGTAATTTGAAGCTACATAGAGGGGCAAGGAAGTAAAGCCACATGGCAACCCTACACCATCGGTAGAAAAGAGGTATATGGCCAAGTAATGGGACAACGGAGAAAACCAAAGAACAAACCGTCAGCAAAGAAATAGAGAAAACTAGAAATGACCGAAGGGGGCTGGATGGCAGAATGAAGAGCCACCACCATAAACGAAGAGCCACCATTGTAAGAGAGAACGGATGAAAAAGAAAGGAGACCCGATTGGACAGCAAGGAGAAAACACGACAGAATAGGGGTACACGGCTGGACAGTGAAGGTGAAAACACAACTGGATGGTGAGAGAGAAAACCCGGCTAGACGGTGAAGGAGAAAACCTGTGGGAGACGTACAGCCACCGGGAGTGAAACGGACAAGGAGAGCAGATCTGGTATCCTGAGGCTTGAGAATAGCGAAGCGGGTGCAAATCTGAAACGTGAGAGATGTACAGCCACCAGGAGAGAAATGGATGAGGAGAGTAGATCTGGTATTTATGAGGCTTGAGAATAGCAAAGCGGGTGTAGATCTGAAATGTGAGACCAGAACGTGTGTCGGCGTGAGACTAGAACATGCGATGGCATGAGACCAGAACGTGCATCAGCATGAGATCAGAACGTGCAATGGCGTGACTAATTAGAAGCGTGGGGCAGGCCGTGGGACATGAAACGGCAGACTAGAAGCGTGAGTACAAGCCGTGAAGACGTGAGACGATGAAAGTAGGAGTCGTGTGAAACAACTTAGAGAAGGAATTCGGTGGAGCATTAGAAAGAACTTAACGTATTTCTAGATTTCTTCAAGAAAGGTTAAAGAGTGTTGTGGTGGACTTTTAAGCAGCAGTGAAGCAACTTGTTCAATTCAACAGAGGCAAAACAAGCTAGAAGAAAGGTACACTCTTTGTATTGTACTTGCTTTGTATTTGCAATAGTGAAAGGAACAGAGGATTAAGACATCTATTGTAACTACATTGTGAACATCGGGAGTACCACACTGGTATTCTCAAGTATAATGGATTGTTTCGATAGAGGAAGAATCCCTACCACCGTGGACATACATCACATTGACAGAACCACGTAAATCTCTTATGTCCTTACTTTGATTTACATTCTGTGTTTTGAATTGAGTTGTGAACGCAGCTAAAGTATCATCGAACCTATAACTTAAAGAAGACCTAATCAAGAATATCTGATTTGTCTAATAGGCAAGGTGTCTGAAAGGTGACTTTGGGGACTATTGTGATTAATGGGTAACAATAGATCTACCTTAGTTGAATTTGAGAAAGAGTTTGCTTTTAAGAAAAGGTTGAAGTTGTTCACATACTTGCGTATTGATGAGAGCAAAAGTATTAAAGAAGTAGAATACTTTGGCTTAAGTTAACAGTGTGTTTTTAAGGGGTGTGATACTGATTCAGCCTTCCTCTCAGTATCACAGACTAGTATATCCTAGGGTGAAGTCGAAAACTTCAGAAGTTCACAAAATGTTTATGACAAAAACTTTACTGAGAAAGATCTCTCCATGTGCACAGGTTACTAGGGCAACAAACTGATCTCCTCTTTTCTTTTTGATGTTTTACCCTTCCTTATTACCGGTCTCTGCCTTTTATACTGCTAGTCTTTGCTTTCTGCACTGCTAGTCTCTACCTTCTGCACTGCTGGTCTTTGCCTTTTGCATTGTGGGTCTCTACCTTCTGCACTACTGGTCTTTGCCTTTTGTATTGTTGGTCATAATTGCCTATTGCTGTCTCCTTTTTCTCTTTTGTTTCTACCGCTTATAGCTTCTTATTGCTTGTTGTTTTTTGCTGCATCGCTGCCTGTTGTTTTCTGCTGTGCCTCTGCTTGTTATTTTCTTTTGTTGTGCCACAGCTTGTTATTTTCTGCTATGCCACTGCTTATTGTTTTTTGCTATACCACTTTCTCCTTTTGCAGGTTCTCTTCATTATTGGTTTTCTCCTTTATAGGTTCTCTCTTTTATAGGTTCTCTCTTTTGTAGGTTCTGCTCAAGCTTTTCTGCTATTGTCTCTCTTTTCTTTCTGCTGTTGCCTCTCTTTTCTTTTCTCCTGCTGCCACTACAGTCTCTCTTCTGCAGGTTCTCCCTTCTACAAGTTCTCTCCTCTGTAGGTTCTCTCCACTTCTTTTTGTCACTGTTGCTATCTCTCCTCTATAGGTTCTCTTCTCTGCAAGTTCTCTCTTCTATAGATTCTTTCCTCTGCAGGTTCTCTCTATTGCAAGTTCTCTCTTTTTCTATAGTTTCTCTCTTTTTTATAAGTTCTCTCTTCTCTATTTTGCCACTGCTCCTGTCTCTCCTCTATAAGTTATCTCCTCTGTAATTCTTTGTATCGTTCTCTCCTATTGCACTCTTTTTGTTCACTTACCACTACTCTTTTTTTGTTCACATACCACTACTTTCTTTTTTTCTTTCTCCCATTGAATGCTCTTTCTTTTTTCTATTTTTTGGGCACAACTCTTTTTGTCGTTTTTCTTTAACTGCTCTCTCTTAGCCATTTTTCTCCAGCTACTATTCTCCCTGCCTCTCACATTCTCTGTACTTTTTCTATCTCTCTCTATTATGCCCTAGCTTTCTTTTGGTAGTTGCATGGGTATTTATAAGCCTTAAGTTTAGGATTGCCCTATCATTAATGGTCAGCACTGATTCTCAAGGGTTACCTTATAATCAACGGTTAGCATTGGTTCCTTGAATTTAGGGTCAACAGTTAGCATTGACTCCTTAAATTTATGGTCAATAGTCAACATTAACTCATACTTGAATTTAGGGTTAACAATCAACATTAACTCATACCCAGTAAGTGACTTGTAGTGCCATTAAATCCATACTTCTTTCCAAGCACAATCAGCTACAACTTGTCATAACCAGCAAGCACACCAACACCAGCAATGGCACGAAGGATGTTTGCACTAGCACCCTTGAAGAGAGATTTAGCACTCTCATTTTTTAAGATTTGAATAAATGCATTGTTGTTCCCACAGCCTTGTATGGGTTATAATTGTTGTCAACTAGGTTTAAGTGTGCAAGAAAGTAAAGCCACATGGAAAGACAAGAAGGTAAAAGCCATATGGAGGGGCAAGAACGTAAAAGCCACATGGAAGGGCAAGACAGTAAATTCACCACAAGTAAGCCCTATTAGGATTTCATGGAAGAGAGTATATAAAGACCTTGGGAGACAAAACTAAGGTAAGGCCAACACAATTGAATACACGACAAAACACCAAACCTTTGCAAAAGAACACCACTTACAAAAGAAAAGAGTAGTCGTAGTGAACAGTGCAGCCGTCGTGAACAGTGTAATCGTCGAGAGAGAGAAAGAGGAGACGATCGACGGCCGGGCTGAACGAAGAACAGCCGTCGTTGGAGATAAGAGAGAAAACAAGCCATCATCAGAAAAGAAGAGAGGGTGAGCGGCATAAACACAAAGAGTGATCGAAAAACACAAGGCATCTCTCTCGGCAAAATAGGGAACAAAGAGAGAGAAAACCCGATACAGAGAAAGCGGCAAGTCGAAAATTGAGCAAATTAGAGCAGATCGACGGGAAGGAGAGAGAGAGAAACTTGACTACCAGAATAGAGGAGTCGACAGGAAGGAGAGAAAGAAAACCCAATTCGGTTAACCATGTGAGCCGATGGCAGAACAAGGGAGGAGAGAGAAAAGATGGAGAAAAATCATACATGGCCAAATCGGAGACCGTCGGCAGGAAGAAGAGTGATGTCATAATAAGGGGGCTGGACAGCAGGACGAAGCAAAACACACCATCGACGGGAGGAGAGAGTAACCCAACGGCCGATGAACAGTGACCGGCAGAAAAGGGAGAAAATCTTATACGGCCAAAGGAGGTGTGAAACAGAAAAGTGTACAAACTAGAAACGTGCGTGAGACGTGTAACGTCAAACCAGAACGTGCAACGGCGTGAGACAAGGAGACAGGTGAGACCATGAGACAGTGAAAGCAAGAGTTGTGTGAAACAACCTAGAGAAGGAATTCGGTGAAGCATCAGAAAGAACTCAACGTATTTCCAAATTTCTTTAAGAGAGGTTAGAGAGCGTTACGGTGAACTTCTAAGCAGTAGTGGAGCAGCCTTTCAATTCAACAGAAGCAAGACAAGCTAGAAGAAGTGTAGACACAATAAGTGACACTCTTTGTATTGTACTTGTTTAGTAATTGCAATAGGGAAAGGAGCAGAGGATTAAGACATCCATTGTAACTGAAATTCTCAAGTATAGTGGATAGTCTCGGTAAGGGAGAGTCCCTACCACCGTGGATGTATGTCACATTAACGGAACCACGTAAATCTTATGTGTCCTTAATTTGCTTTATGTTCTGTGTTTTGAATTGAAGTGTGAACGCAGCTACAGTATCAGCCAACCCATAACCTAACGAAGACCTAAACAAGAACATCTGAATTGTCTATTAGGCAAGGTGTCTGAAAGGTGACTTTGGGGACTATTGTGATTAGTAAGTAGCAATAGATCTACCTTAATCGAGTCTAAGAAAGAGTTCACTTTTAAGAAAAGGTTGAAGTTGTTCACTTACCTGCGAATTGCAAATTGTGGTGATACTGATTCACCCCCCCTCTCAGTATCACAAACTAGTAAATCCTAGGGAGAAGTTGGGAACTTCATGCATCAAAAGAGCTTGATGAGGACCTTCTTGGGTCTTACCTTGAGAGAGGGAATGGGTGAATTAGTATGAGATGTTTACTTTTTACAAATCTGTCTAGATTAAACCTTTGTGACCCGTCAAAGTCTATGATTCAGTTTTATCTTGCACCTTTATGTGAGAATGACCATATGGATATCAAGTCAGCATAAGCACCCAAGAACACATAAAAGTTTTATGTGGTTCACCCACAATGTGTGAGATACATCCATGGTGTGATCGGATCACTCCTAGATCACACGATCCACTCTTATTATCATGGGATACAATTGATGTTGTGGAAGGATCACTCCTTAATCACTTACAATGATCTCCCCATCACTCGAAGGGTTGATCTCCCGATCACTCCAACGGTCTCCCACCCTTTTTTAAGAAGTACATAAAAAGTTTATGACAAAAACTTTCTCCCTGAGAAAGATCACTAAATGTCACAGGCAGCTGTTACAAAAAAATAGAACTTCTCCTTTCTCTCTACTGTTCTCTCCTTCCTCATTGCTAATTTCTACCTTTTGCACTGCCGATCTTTACCTTATGCACTGTCGGCTATGCCTTTTGCTCTACAGGTCTCTACTTTTTACATTACAGGTCTCTACCTTTTGCATTACTAGTCTTTGCCTTTTGCACTACTGGTCTCTACCTTCTGTACTGTCAGTCTCTACTTTTTGCATTGCTAGTTTCTACCTTTTACACTACCGGTCATAGCTTCCTATTGGTGTTTCCTTTTCTCTTATGTTTCTACTGCTCACAACTTCTTGCTACTTGTTGTTTTCTACTGTGCCCCTGCCTATTATTTTCTGTTGTGCCATTACTTGTTGTTTTCTATTGTGCTGCTGCCTGTTCTTTTCTACTATACCACTTTTTCCTTATGTAATTTCTCTCTTCTGCAAGTTCTTTCCTTTGTTGGTTTTCTCCTTTATAGGTTCTCTCCTTTTGCCTTTGCAGGTTCCTCCTTTTACAAGTTCTCTTCTTTGTTACTAATTCTCTCCTATCTCTACAGGTTCCTCCTTCTACCTCTATATGTTCTCTTCTCTACTATTAGTTCTCTCATGTCCTTGCAAG
>CM038609.1:6019285-6043353 GCA_021533255.1 Ceriops tagal | reverse complement strand
TCCTCCTTTTGCTTTTACAGGTTTTTTCTTTTACCTTTGCAAGTTCCTCCTTCTGCAGATTCTCTCCTCTAGGCTTTGTTGTTGAAGGCTTTCTCCTTCTTGTTACCGCTACTATCTCTTTCTACCTTACAATCTTTCCTTCTCTTCTGCTGCTAGAGGCTTTCTCCTTCTTGTTGTCGCTACTACCTTTTTCTACCTCTACAGGTTTTCTCCTTCTTTTCTTGGTAGTTATTTTTTGCTATTTTCTCCTTTTCCTTTTGATGGTTGCTTTTTATCGATGAAATTTGTTTCTCTATTACGTTTTTTGTAGCTTATTTTTTCTTCCTCTACCATGCCCTTTCTTATTTTCTACAATACACTCTCTTGGTGTTTTGCAGCACTCATGTTTTCTTCCTCTACCAAGCTTTCTCTTATGTTATGTAAAACACACACGTTTATTTTTCTTCTACCGAGCCCTCTCTTATATTCTGTAGCACATACATTTTCTCTTAATAGCTGCATGGACATTTATATGCCTTATGTTTAGGGTTGCCTTATAATCAACGGTTAATATTGACTTCTAAAATTTAGAGTCAACGGTCAACATTAATTCATTAAATTTGGGGTTGACCTGCCATTAATGGTTTGGACAAATGATCCCTCTGCATCTCAAACTGCTCATTGGTTGGTACTGCCAACACTTTGTAAATGCAACAAACACATATCAAAGGCATTCATAACATTAAATTAATAAAGACAAATCTATAAGATGTTAACAACAAATCTAACATTAGCCATCATAGATGGACTCAACAATCTCCCCCTTTGGATTTGTTAGCAATATATTAAATACAAAAATCAGCAATTAAGTAGCTTTTGACATTCACAACTTCTCTTGAAACATACATCTCCCTTTATGCTTGTGGGCAAGAAACCAATTGGAAACAACTCCAATTTTTAACTTACCCTTTTTTTTACTTCTCCCCCTTGACAATTTCTCCCCCTTTATTTAATTTTCTCCTTTGGATTAATCAAGCTACTCCCCATTTTGATTAGGATTAATGTATAATATCTCCCTTTTTGACAACAAATCCAAAGAATAATAGAAGAGGAAAGGGAATAGGGGTTTTAGGCATACCTCAGCTTTTAGGGGGTGGCTAAACATATAAATTCAGCCTTAACTTTTGGAACATTTCTCTTGATAGAGGTTAGGTGAATATTTGTAACTTGCTCTGCGGTAGGCACATACTCTAGTTATACTTTATTTTTCTCCATTTTTTCTTTAATAAAATAGTACTTGATTTTAATGTGTTTAGATTTTGAATGTTGGATAAGATTCTTTGATAAATTGATGGTATTTTGGTTATTACAACCAATCAACAATGGTAGCTACACATCCACCTTTAGATCTTTTAATTGTTGTTTTATCTATAGCATTTGAGTACAAGCCTAGTAGCAGCCACATATTTAGCCTTTTTAGTGCTTAGAGTTATTGAATTTTGCTTCTTACTGTGCCATGAAACAAATCTATTGCCCAAATAAAATGCAACACCTAACGTTGACCTTTTGTTATCACAATTTTTAGCCCAATCAGCATTTATATACCCATATAATTTAAGTTATCCAGTTTTATTATAAAGCAGCCCATAATGTGTTATGCCCTTAACATATTTCAAAATTCTCTTAGGAGCCATAAGGTGAGATTCATTGGGCTTACTTTGAAATCTAGCTCAAAGTGTTACAACAAAAACAACATCAGGCCTTGATGCTGTCAAATACAATAAACTTCCAATCAACTTTCTATATTCCTTCTGATTAACTATTTTACCTTCTTTATCTTTGCTTAACTTTGTTCCAACAATAATAAAAGTGTTACTTCTTTAGAGTTCTTCATCCCAAACCTTTTTAACAACTTACACACATATTTTTCTTGGAAGAGGAAAATTCTAGCCTTGCTTTACCAAACTTGTAACCCTAAGAAGAATTTCATTTGACCTAGTATAGACATCTCAAACTTCTTTTTCATTTGATTAGCAAAAGTAGTGCAAGGGGCCTTTTTTTTAGTAGCAAAAATTATGTCATCAATATAAACCACAATAATTAATTAGCACTATTTATCTTCCTTTATGTACAAGTTGTTGTCCACATTTTCTTTTTTGAATTTCATATCTTTGAGACATGTATCTAGCTTGGAATACCATACTTTTAAAGCTTGCTTTAAGTTGTATAAAGTCTTTTTCAATTTGCATGCACTTGATACATTTGAACTATCATTATCAAGTATAAAACCATCAAGCTATTCAATAAATACCTCTTCTTCAAGCTCTCTATTCAGAAATGTAGACTTCACATCCATCTGATAAACTTTGTAATTTCTTTGAGCAATAATGACCATGAATATTCTGATTGCTTCAAGTTTGCCCACAAGAGCAAAGGTCTCTTCAAAATCAATACCTTTTACTTGTGAGTAACCTTTGCAGACAAGTCTTGCCTTGTTTCTTACAACCTCACCATTTTTATTAAGCTTATTTCTAAACATCCACTTGGTTCCAATGATGTTTTTCCCTTTAGGTCTAGGAACTAAACAGTAAGTGTTGTTCTTTTCAATTTGATCAAACTCTTCATTCATAACATACACCCATTCCTTGTACTTTAATGCTTCTTCCATTGACTTGGGTTTAACCTCAGAGATTAATAAGGTTTGTTCACCATCTTTTAGTTGTCTCCTAGTTTGCATAGAATCCTCTTTACTACTAATAATGTTTTTACCCTCAACTTTAGCTTTGACTCTTCTATGAGTTTGGGAATGCCTTTATTCTTTTTCTTCATCACTTGTAATCTGTGAATCAACGTCTTCCTTATGTTGAATAACCTCTGATTTATCCCATTCAAATTTCTTTTCATTATCACATACAACATCTTTAACTTCCTTATGCTGTGATTACATTATGGAACCATTTTCAATCATTTTAACATCAAAGTTGTCCACAATTTAACCATCTTCCTCATGTTGTAACATCTAAAGCCTCTTCCATTTTGTATATAACCCAAGAATATGCCTTCATAAGCCTTCTCATCAAATTTTCCAAGATTCTTGTCTTTCAGCCACTTCATTTTGTTAGGGTGTGTAAGGATTAGCATATTAAGGCTTCACTTTGTATTTCTCCAAATAATTTTCAAATTCACTGCAAGTGTATTCTATCCCATTGTCTATCTTAAGTCTTTTAATTTTTCTCCCCAACTGATTTTCAGCCAACCTCCTATAGCTATCACCTTTTGATGATTGTTGTCTCATAGATCCATAAACATATGAATGAATAAGTTCTAATGGCTTCTTTAATTAAATCTCCACATTTTTATAGGTAGCATTCACCATCTTCCTTTTTTGACAAGTGTTGCAAATTGCATTTCTTTCTCTTCTTAGCTTGGGTATATCTTTTATAACTTCATTTTTGGACAATTTGTTTAGGCCCTTTTGTCTAAGATGTCCCAATCTCCTATACCGCAACAAATTCTCATATTTGGTGTTGATGTAGCATGTGTTTTTGCTATTGAAAACTTGGTATAAGTTTCCATTTGTTCTTTCCCCCATTGTAAGGATAACATCATCACTTAATTTTCTTACTGTGCAGCTATTCTTGCTGAAAGTAACTTTATGCCCATACTTATTATAACATTATCAAAATCCTTCAAATATGAATTTTCTTCTTTTACTAAGTTCATATCTCCTATCTTCAACACTTATTTGGCAATAATTAGCATTATAATCATTTTTCACACCTTTTTCCACCTAATTTTTAGGTGTGGCAACCATTTTTCTATTTTTGACAACTTGTGTTGAGCTCATCTTTAATGGTTAATGTTGGATTTATTGTCAATAGCATCTTATACAGTTGTTCATATTGATTTGATGTTTTGAATGTCGTTGAGATGCAGAGAAGTCATTGGTCAATACCGTTAATGGTAGGTCAACTCTAAGGTCAATGAGTTAATATTGATTATTGACCCTAAATTTTAAAGGTTAAGGCTGACCGTTAACCCCTGACCATGGTCCTTACATTTTAGGAAGTGTTGAGTCTATCTTTGATGGCTAATGTTGGATTTGTTGTTAACACCATCTCATATGGTTGTATAAGTTGATTTGATGTTATGAATGTCATTGAGATGTAGAGAGGTCATTGCAAAAAACTGGTAATGATAGGTTAACCCTAATGTTGAGGAGTCAATCTTGACCGTGACCTTAAATTTTAGGAGTCAAGATTGACCGTTAACCGTTGATTATTGACCCTAAATTTTAGGACTTAAATTTGGTCATTGATTATAGGGCAACCTTTAAGAATCAATGATAACCATTGATGTAACCCCAATCTTAAGGCTCTATAAATACCCCTATGCGTCTTGTAAGGTTATTTGTGTGGGCTGCAAAAGAGAATGATTAGCTACAAAAAAATAAGAGAGAATGGCCAACCACAAGGAGAGAACAACAAGTTGAAAAGAGAAGACGACCAAAGTGAGGTTAAGCAGCAAAGAGAGAGAGGCAGCCACCAAAGAAGAAAGTGACTGGCCAAGGCAAAGAAGGCAGCCACCGAGGGAGGTATAGCTGGCCAAGGAAAGTTCAGCAGCCATCTAAGGGAGTTGCAGTAGCAACCAACCAAGGAGGAGGTGATAACAACCATTAAAGAAGGAGGTAGTCACACCAAACCAAAGGAGACGACGTGCAGCAGCCACCCCAAGGAAGGAGAGACGTGCAGTAGCCACCCTAAGGAGGGAGAGACATGCAGGAGCCACACCAAGGAGAGTTACAGCAACCAACCACACAAAAACCTAATTGCTACAGTTGGCCAAGAGGGAGAGAGAGGCAATAAGGATTGTAGCAGTCAGCGATCACAAGGCTACTAATAGCAACCACTAGTAGGTCCTGCAACAAAGGAGACAAACCTGAAGGTCCGACCGCAAAGGAGACAATCTAGGAGCCTATACCAGAACCAGGCAAACTGAAAGCAATCTGAGAGCCTATACCAGAACTAGCAGTATTAGTAGGAGGTCCTTGCACTAGCAACACCAACAGGCATGCATTAGAAGTAGGAGGTGCTTGCATCAGCAAACATGAAAGTAGCAATAGTATAAGGTGCTTGCACTAGCAAACCAGGAGACTCTCCAACAACAGCAGACGTTCCTACACATCTAGGAGGCTTTCCAATAGACTAGCAGCACTCGAGGAGGCTTTCTAGTAGACTAGTTGCACCCTATGAGGCTTCCCAGCAACAGAAGCATGCCTGGGAATCAAGCAAAAAATTAGAACGTGTAGCAGCAGGTTTAGAAATTAGTAGCTACCTATAGAAAGTGCAGCAGAAAGTTGTCAAGCCACAAGTCCAGGCATCAAGTAGAAAATCAGAATGTACAGCAGTAGGTCGTACAGCAACAGGTTTGGGATTCAGCAGCCATCTGCAGAAAGTGCAGCAGTAGGTCTAGGCATTAAGTAGAAAATTAGAACATGCAGTAGTAGGTCATGCAGCAGTACATCCAGGAGACGTCCTTGCACCAACAGCATGTCTAAGAGGGATTGACAATAGCAGTAGCATGCGCAGAAAGTAGCCACAGCGCGTGTGGATAGCAGCAACAAGGGCGGAAAGTAATAGTAGCGCGTGCAAATAGCAGCAATAGCGCGTGCGAACAACAATTGCAGAATGTGCAAGCAGCGATAACAACGTGTGCGAACAATAATAGCAGCGCGTGTGGACAGCAACAGTAGAGGAGAAAACCTATCCCAGCAGCACATCCGACAACTTGTAGTAGTAAAGGAGACAACAAGTCTAGCAATTTATAATAGCAAAGAAGAAAACATGTCCCAACAGCAGGACTGATAACTTACAACAGCAATAAAGGAGAAGATGTGCTTGGTAGCAAATCCGACAGCTTGCAGTAGCATAGGAGTAAACATGCCCGACAATAGGTTCAATAACTTATAGCAGTAGAGGAGGCAACCTGCCAAGACTATAGAGGAGAGCACCGGTAACAAGAGAAGAGAACCTGCCAAGGTTGAAGGGGAGACAGCACTGATAGCATAGGAGAGATCCTGCCAAGGTAGCAAGTGAGGCAACACCGATAGTAGGAGCAGAAATAACTTGTAATGGAAATAACTTGTAGAGAAGAGATAGGCAAAACCTAAGCAAGGATCAACAGTGAGGAAGGTGAAGATCCATATTTTGCATGAGCAGTTTGTACACATTAAGTGATCGTTCTCCAAGAAAGGTTTCACTATAAACTCGTGATAAATTTGTTGAAAAAAGGTGGGATATGCTTGGAGTGATTGGGAGATCAACTTCTTGATCAAGAGATCATTGTAAGTGGTTAAAGTGTGATCCTTTCACACATGGTTAAGGAGTGATCCTTTTATAACCAAACTATATCCCTTAATAACATAAGTGAATTGTGTAATTTAAGAGGAATCTTATCACATCGTGGATGTAACTCACACATTATAGGCGAACCATGTAAAAATTGTTGTGTGTTCTTGGGTGCTCATGTTTGATTAATATTCGTACGATCAGTATCACATAAAGGAGAAAGATAAATAATTGGATCATGGGCTCTAACAAGCCACAGAGGTTAAATCCGAATAGGTTTGTAAAAACAAATATCTCACACTGATTCACCCCTCTTTCAGTGTGAGACCGAAAAAGGTCATTCTCAAGTGGTATCAGAGCTGGTTCCTTTGTTGATCCAATTTTTTTGTCTTAAATTGAAGTTGTGTATTACTGTGTGAGTTTTATCTCTACTGTTGCTTGAGATCATGGATAGCATGAATAGTGTTAATAGCAAGGGTATCCTTACTTTTGATAAACAAAATTATTAGTTATGGAAGAATAGAATGCTCTCATATCTTATGTCCCTTGGTCTTGATGTGTTTGAGTTTGCTGTTACTGGCTTCATCCCTATTGCTGAAGGTGATCCTATGATGCTGGCTGATTAAAAGAATTTGGAGTGTGGTGGAAAGATGAGAAATGCCTTATATGCTTCCTTGTTGGGGTACAACACAACTAAACAAATATGGGACAAATTGAAGAAAATTTATGAAGGAGACAAGGTTGTGAAGGAAGCCAAGTTACAAATCTAAAGAAGTAGATTCAAAGACATAAAGATGCAAAATGATGAGACTGTGGACGTGTTCTTCACAAGAGTCAACGAAATTGTGTGCTCCATTAGAGCCTATGGGGAGGAGATCCACAATGCCATTGTGTTAAGGAAAATATTTAGAATTTTGCTAGAAGCTTACAA
The DNA here is from genome assembly GCA_021533255.1 of Ceriops tagal. Taxonomy (NCBI): domain Eukaryota; kingdom Viridiplantae; phylum Streptophyta; class Magnoliopsida; order Malpighiales; family Rhizophoraceae; genus Ceriops; species Ceriops tagal. The sequence continues at coordinate 6,036,096 of CM038609.1, read as the reverse complement.
TGCCAAAGTCTCTTCTATAGAAGATAGAGATCTAGATAGCCTGCCCTTAAATGACTTACACAACATATTGGTGGCTTATGAAATGAGAATAGCCCCAATGAAGAAAGAAAAGATGTTTAATTAAGGCAGAGAAGGAGCTGACCTTTAAAGCAATGAAAAAGTTAAGGATTAAAGATCAAAAAGAGGAATCCATCAGCAGATCTGGAGAAGAAGTTGGTGATACTAAACTGGATGAGGTTATGACATATATCACCAATAATTTGAGGAAAAGAAAAGGGAAGTATAAGGGAAAACTATCCTTGAAGTGCTTTAGCTATAGAGCAATTAGACACTTTGCCGTGGACTACCCAAAGAGAATAGAAGCAAGCAGTGATGATGATGATGAACCTACCCCAAGGTGGAGAACAAAGAAATCCAGCCATCCTAAAGCTGGAAATTTAAATGTTAAAGGGAAAAAGCAATTCATTAGATCCAAAAGAAGAAATTATTTGAGCAAGCTGGATGAAGAGGATTCTAAAGAAGAAATTGATGATGATTCTGATGATGAGGCTGCAAAGGATGTGCTCATTGCTAAAGTATATAATGTTCTAGAATCTTTAAGTGATAAGGAATCAACAGAAGTGGAAGAGGATAAGTTGGTGCAGTAACTTGAGATTGAGTTGAGGACTTGTTTGCACAAAAATAGCAAGCTAGAAAAAGAGGTAAAACATCTCAAGAAGTTGTATGAAAATTCTTTTGTTGATGAATCTGATCTCCAATTAAAGGTAAAGGAGTTTGAAGCAAAAGAGAAGGAATACTTAAAGAGGATTGAGAAGCTGATCGTGTTTGAGGTAAAGTAAGACAAGATACATGAAGATCTTGGTGCTAAGGTGATTGCACAAGAGCAAGAGGTGTTGATTTTGCAAGCCATGCTCCATAAGGTCGAGTTTGAGCTAAAGAAGCATGAAGAAAGCTTTATGCAAGCCATGGAAGTGAAAGGAGAGTCATCATCAGCAAATGCCACCAGGGAGGCTGCTACTAGAAAGTTGGATGAGTGTTTAAACAATCAAAGACCTTATTACATAGGGAAGAAAGGGCTTGGCTACATTGAAAACCCGAGTGAGAAGGTAGAAGAAAAAAAGAAGATTGTGTTTGTGCCCAAAAGTAAGCATAATCATGTGATGGAAAAAAGAGACCAACCCAAGTTAAAATGGGTTAGGAAAGACATGATTGAGACTCCTATTCATAAGAGATAAACTGTCAAAAATAGAGAGAAGGTTGCCACACCAGCTACTAAAGAAAGAAGACATGAACTTCCTGGAGTTGTGGTAAGTATGGGCACAAGGCTATTGGAATACTTGGCCTATAATGAAGAGGAGTGTAAGGCAAGATTCTAGGGGGAGACTCTTTAAAAAAAACAGGTAGTCTCAGGTGAAAAGAAGTCATATTCCACTAAGAAACATGTTTAATTTGCTGAGAGAGATATGTGGAAGATGTGAAAGGGTTGGACACACTACTAAGGACTGCTTGACATTACTGCCCAGTTAAGGAATGCAAAGGAGAATACGTACATATGCTCTCGTATTCGACCAAAGAAGAAGAAGAGGAACAAAAACGTCTATAGTTATAAAAGTAGCCTTAAAGCTTTCGAGAAAGAAAAGTGATGAATCTTAGATAGTGTTTGCTCTTCACATATGACAAGAGACTCTAAGAAGTTCAAAGAAGTAGCAAAATATGATGGAGGATCAATCAAATTTGGCAATGATGGTGCTTTAAAGATTAAAGGTATCGGTGTTGTTAAAATTGGTGCAAAAAAGTTGAAATTAAAGAAAGTGCTTTATGTTGAAGGGTTAAAATACAATCTTATCAGTGTTGGCCAGCTTTGTGATGATAAACATGAAGTTACTTTTGACAAGAGTGGTTACACGGTGAAAAGATTAAGTAATGGTGCTGTTCTTACTAAGGGTGAAAGAACAAATGAAAACTTATACCAAGTTTTCAAAAGCAAAAGCATATGCTACATGAACACCAAAGATGATAATGTGTTGTATCATAGAAGATTAGGACATCTGGGTTAAAATGGGCTGAACTTATGTATTTAGCCACCCTCTAGAGGCTAAGGTATGCCTTTAACTACCAATATTTTGTATAAATCCAAATAAAGTATATACTGATCAAATGGGGGAGTAGCTTGATGAATAAAGTGAGAAATTGTCAAAGGGGAGAAGCAAAAAGGGGGACTTAAACCTAATTAAGGGAGATGCATATTTCAGGGGGAGCTATGAATGACAATGTGCAAGGGGAGTTGTAAATGTTGAAAATTGTTATAAATGCATTGTTGGACTTAATGTGTTGCCAATAAATCCAAAGGGGGAGATTGTTGAGCCCATCTTTTATGGCTAATGTTGGATTTGTTGTCAACACCATCTCACATGGTTGTATAAGTTGATTTGATGTTATGAATACCATTAAGATGTAGATAGGTCATTGGGAAAAACCGGTAATGATAGGTCAACCCTAATGTTGAGGAGTCAATGTTGACCGTGACCCTAAATTTTAGGGGTTAAGACTGACCGTTGATTGATGATTATTGACCCTAAATTTTAGGAAACTAATGTTGACCATTGACCTTAAATTTTAGGACTCAAATCTAGCCATTGATTGTAGGGCAACCTTTAAGAATCAATGATGACCGTTGATGAATGTGTAACCTTTATGTCAAGGCTCTATAAATACCCCTATGCATCTTGTAAGGTTATGTGTATAGGTTGCAAGAGAGAATGATCAGCTGTAGAAAAATAAGAGAGAACGAGTAGCCAGAAGGAGAGAACGGCAAGTTGAAAAAGGAAGGCAGCCAAAGTAAGGTTAAGCAATAAAGAGAGAGAGATAGCCACCAAAGAAGAAAATGACCCATCAAGGCAAATGAAGAAGCCATCAAAGGAGGTACAGTTGGCCAAGGAAATTACAGCAACCATTTAAAGGAGTTGCAGCAGCAGTTGGCTAAGAAGGAGGTGATAGCAACCATCAAAGAAGGAGGTAGCCACACTAAACCAAAGGAGAAGACGTATAGCAGCCATTCCAAGGAGGGAGAGACATATAAGAGCCACACCAAGGAGAGGTGTAGCAACCAACCACATAAAAACCTAATTGCTGTAGTCGGCTAAGAGGGAAAGAGATGCACCAAGGATTGCAGTAGCTGGCCAAGAGGGAGAGAGATGCAATAAGGATTGCAGTAGCTGGCCAAGAGAGAGAGAGATGCAGCAAGGATTGCAATAGCCATCTATCACAAGGCTACTAACAGTAGCCACTAGCAGGTCTTACAACAAGGAAGACAAACCAGTAGGTCCTGTAGCAAGGGAGACAAACTAGGAGGTCCTACAACAAGGAAGACACATTAGAAGGTCTTGCAGCAAGGGAGACAAACTTGAAGGTCTGACAACAAAGGAGACAATCTGGGAGCCTATACTAGAACCGACAGCATCAGTATAAGGTCCTTGCACCAGCAACACTAGCAGGCGTGCCTACACCAACAAACCAAGAGACTCTCCAACAACAGCAGACATCCCTGCACATCCAAGAGGCTTTATAGTAGACTAGCAACACTCTAGAAGGATTTCCAACAAACCAGCAGCACCCTAGGAGGCTTCTCGGCAGCATAAGCATGCCCGGGAATTAAGTAGAAAATCAGAACATGTAGCAGTAAGTCCAAGAATCAACAGCCACTTGCAGAAAGTGCAGCAGCAAGTCCAGGCATCAAGCAAAAAATCAGAATATGTAGTAGCAGGTTGTGCAGTAACAAGTCCGGGAATCAGCAACCACTGTAGAGAGTGCAATAACAGGTCTAGGCATCAAGCAAAAAATCAAATGTGCAGTAGTAAGTTATACAACAACATGTCCAGGAAGGACTGACAGCAATAATAGTGTGGGCAGACAGTATCCATAGTGCATACGAATAGCAACAATAATGCAAGCGAATAGTAGTAGCAAGTGTGGAAAGTAATAGCAGTGCATGCGAACAATAGTAGCAGTGTATGCGTACAACAATAGCAGAATGTGCAGGTGACAATAGCAACGCATGCAACTAGTGATAGCAGCACGTGCAGACAACAATAGTAAAGGAGAAAACCTGTCTTGATAGCATGTTCAATAGCAAAGGAGGAAATGTACCCAGTAGCAAGTTCGACAGTTTGTAGTAGTAGAGGAGAAAACATGTCTTGACAACAGGACTGGTAGTTTACAGCAACAGCAAAGGAAAAGATGTGCTCGGTAGCAAATCCAGCAGTAGGCAGTAATAGAGGAGTAAACATGCCTAGCAGTAGGTTCAGCAACTAGTAGTAGTAGAGGAGGCAACCTGCCAAGACTACAGGGGAGATAGTATGGGTAGCAAAGGAAGAAAACCTGCCAAGGCTGAAGGAGGTAGCACTGGCAGCAAAGGAGAGATCCTGCCAAGGTAACAAGTAAGGCAACACTGATAACAAGAGTAGAGATAACCTATAGAGAAAAGACCGGCAAAGCCTGAGCAAAGACCGGTAGTAAGGAAGGAGAAGATCTATATTCTGCATTAATAGTTTGTACATATTGAGTGATCGTTCTCCAGGAAAGGTTTCACTACAAACTTTTGATAAATTTGTTAAAAAAGGGTGGGATACCCTTGGAGTGATCAGGAGATCATTATAAGTGGTTAAGGAGTGATCCTTCCATAATCAAACTGTATCCCTTGATAATAAGAATGGATAGTGTGATTTAGGAAAGATCTTATCATATCGTGGATATAGCACACACATTGTGGGTGAATCATGTAAAAATTGTCATGTGTTCTTAAGTGCTCATGTTTGATTAATATTTGTATGATCGGTCTCACATAAAGAAGAAAGATATATAATTGGATCATGGGTTTTAACAAGCCACAGAAGTTAAATCCAGATGGGTTTGTAAAAACAAATATCTTACACTAATTCACCCCCTATGTCAATGTAAGACCTAAAAAGGTCTTCATCAAAAAGTCAATGTTGACCATTGACCCTAAATTTTAGAAATTAAATCTAGCTATTGATTGTAGGGAAACCCTTGGAAATCAATGCTGACCATTAATGATTATGTAACCTTGAATCTCAAAACCTATAAATACATTCATGCATCTTTCAAGATGTAGGTGTGTTGCAAAAGAGAGATTGACCAACTATAAAGAGAGAATGGCAAAGAGAGAGGTAGCCACCAAAAAGAGAGTGATCAGTTAACGAAGGTGTAGTAGTAGCCGACTAAGGAAGATGCAGCAGCAGCTAGCCAAGAATACAACACCAAGGAGAGGTGCAACCGACTAAAAAGTGACAACAGCCACTAAAGAAAGAGGCAACCACACAAACTAAAGGAGGAGTTGTAGCAATTGGCAACCCTATTAAAGGGAGAAGAAGGTAACATCCAGCCAAACCAAAGGGAGAAGAAGAAGGCAGCAGTTGGCCAAACCAAAGGAAAAAAAAAGAAGGCATGCAATAGCTACACCAAACCAGAGGAGATATGCAGTAGTTATACCAAACTAGAGGAGAACGTGTAGCAATTAATCAACCACCCAAGGAAAAAGTTACAGTAACCAATCAAGGAGAGGCAGTAGCTGGCAAATCGATTAAGGAGAGGTGTAGCAACCAGTAAACTAATAAAGGAAAAGATGTAGCAGCCATCCAAAGGAGAGATGCAGCAGCCACCCAAAGGAGAAGGTACAGTAGCCACCAAAAAGGGAGAAAGTAGCTTACAATACAACCAGTAATTATAATAGCAAGCATAACTAGAAATTGCAGCAGCAAGCACAACCAGCACAGCAACTGGTAGTAAGTGAATCACAACCAATAACTTGCAAAATTGACAGCAGGGCAGGTAGTACCAATAGTAGGAGGAGAAAACTTGCCTTAACAGCAGGGCAAGCAACACCAACAGCAAGAGGAGAAGAATTGCTTCGATAATAAGGCAAGTAGCATTAGTAGTAAATGGAGAAAACTTGCCTTGATAGTAGGGCAAACAGCATCAGCAAGGGAAGAGAACTTGCCAAAGCAACAAGTGAGGTAACCTGCCAAGGTAGTAGGAGAGGCAACATCGGTAGCAGGGGAAAAGAACCTACCAAGGCAGCAGGTAAAGCAACCTGCCAAGGCAATAGGTGAGGCAACCTTTCAAGGTAGCAGATGAAGCAATACCGGTAGAAAAGGAAGGAAAAGATCCACATTCTGCACTATCAACTTATGCACATTGAGTAATCCTTCTTAGGAAAGTGTTTGTTAGTCACAAACCTTTTGATAAACTTGTTGAAAAAGGGTGAGATACCCTTGGAGTGATCAGGAGATCATTGTAAGTGATTAAGGAATGATCCTTCCATAAGTGGTTAAGGAGTGCTCATTCCATAAGTAGTTAAGGAGTGATCCTATCACACCGTGGATGTAGCTCACACATTATGGATGAACCATATAAAAATTACTTGTGTTCTTGGGTGCTTGAATTTAATTGATATCTATACGGCCTCTCTCACATAAAGATGAAAGATAAAAGTTGGATCATCGACTCTAACAAGTCACAGAGGTTAATTCAGAAAGATTTGTAAAAAATGAGCATTTTACACTAATTCACTCCCTTCTCCTCTCAATGTGAGACGTAAGAAGGTCTTTATCAACCTGTCTCCTTTAGATAGAAGTTTTCTTCACATCTTTCCTAACCCATTTTAGCTTGGGTTGGTTTCTCTTCTCTATAACATCAACTTCTTTCAATTTCATTTTTTCTTTGTGTTTGTCAAGTACAAACACAATTTTTTTCTTCTCTTATACCCTCTTATTTGGCTTTTCAATATAGCCTAGTCCTTTCTTCCCTATGAAATGAGGTCTTTGTTTGCTTAGACATTTATCCAACTTTTTAGTAGTATCCTCCTTAATAGCATTTGTTAAAGAGGACTCTCCTCTCACTTCCACGACTTATATAAAGCTTTCTTCATACTTCTTTGATTCAGATTCAACCTTGTGGAGCTTGGCTTGCAAATTCAACACTTCTTGCTCTTATGTAATCACCTTAGTGTCAAAATTTTCGTGTATTTTGCCTTGTTCTGTCTTAAGTACATTCAACTCCTCAATTCTTTTCAAGTACTTCTTCTTTGTCGCTTTAAACTCATTTTCTTTCACTTAGAGATCAGATTTATCAACAGTTAAATTTTTATTTAACTTCTTGAGATTCATTACCTCTTTTTTTTAGCTTGTTATTTTTGTGCAAACAAGCTCTCAATTCATTCTTAAGTTGCTGCACCATGTCATTATCTTTCTTTTTAGCTAATTCCATATCACTTAAGGATTCTTGTTTAACATCTACCTGTGCAACTAGTATATTTTTTGTAGCATCACCATCAGAATTATTATCAACTTCCTTTTTAGAATCTTCTTCATCCAATTTGCTCAAGAAATTTCTTCTTTTAAATCTGAAGAGTTTCTTTTTTCCTTTGGCACTTAAATTTCCAAATTTAGAATAGTTGGATTTCTTTGTTCTCCTCCTTGAGGCCGACTCATTATTATCATTATTATTTGCTTCTTTTCTCTTTAGGCAATCCATGGCACAATGCTCAATGCCTTCATAATTAAAGCACTTCAAGGGTCATTTTCTCTTGTACTTCCCTTTTCCTTTCCTTATATTCTTGGTGATGTATGCCACGACTTTATCAAATTTAGTATCACTATCTTCTTTTTCTTCAGAATTGCTATCGTATTTTTCTTCTTGTTCTTTAATCTTGAATTTCTTCATTACCTTGAAAGCCAACTCCTTCTCTGCCTTGAATTGCCTCTATCCTCCCTTATTTGTAGCCTTGGCATCATTGGCCAGACGAGTCCTCACATAGTCTAGGGAATAGACAAATATATGAGATGTTGTTGACAATAAATCCAACATTAGCTATCAAAGATGGGCTCAATAATCTCAAATGGTAGTTGATATATTGATAGGCATATTATACATTAATGAACAATGTATGAATAGGAAGCTTATTGAAAAGCTAGTAGAACAAACACTCTAAAGTTAGACTCCTGCCAAAGTAATCAATTAAAGCATAAGTAAGGTTCCCCTTGTGGTAATGGATAAGGACATGGTGGTAATTACTATAATAATCAAAGTCAAGGAGGCCATTGTAATAATTATGAAGATGAAAATAATCAATATAATGACCAAAGGAGATTAGAATAGATAAATAAAGGTTGAGGTAGAGACCAAAGTAAAGGCTGTGGGAAAGGAAGATATGACAAGTCCAATGTTAAGTGTCACTCATGTTATAAGCGTGACCATTATGTTAGTAAGTACATATCTAAGGAGAACAATTAGACAACATGTTGTGTATAAAAAGGAGATAAAGATCATGGAAATCAAGTCCTCATGATGGTTACTACAACTATTAAAATGCCGAATTACAATACATAGTTCCTTGATACTAGATGTACCAATGATATGTGCCAAAAAAATGAGCTCTTTATTGGTCTTGATAAGTCAATCAACTTCATAGTCAAGTTTTTCAATGATAGTAGTGTATATTGGGAAAGGGGTGAATTATTATCAAGTTGAAGAATAAAGATCATAACTGCACCTTATATGTAGTTTATGTGTCAAATATTAACAAAATCTTCCTTAGCTTGGGCCAATTACTTAAAAAAGGGTATAACATATAATTACATGATAATTGTTTCTCAACTATTGATGAAAAAGGTACACTTATTCTTAAATTCCCTTTAACAAAGAACTAAATGTCTTAAGTTGATATTACCATTATTGTTTATACTTGGCTTAATGCTAGTATAAAAGATGAGTCTTTGTTATGGCATTTTCATTCTGGCCATCTAAATTTTTGCAATTTGAAGCTACTTACACAAGGAAGTATAGTGACAAGCTTGCCTAGGATACATCGTCCTAATCAAATTTGTGAAGCTTGTATTCTTGCAAAATAAAGATGACAACCTTTTGTGAATAAGAATTGGCATGCAAGGCAATCACTCCTACTAATCCATTTTGATGTTTGTAATTTGATCAATGTTTCATCAAATGGTAATAATAAGTATTTTGATGACTTTGTTCATGATTTTACAAGGAAGACATGAGTTTACTACATGTAAAGAAAGTTTGAAGTGTTTGATTATTTTAAGAAGTTTAAAGCATATATTGAAAAATAAAGTGAGTACTATATTAAAATTATAAGAACTAATAGAGATGATAAGTATATCTCTAATGAATTTAAGAAGTATTGTGAAGCATAAAGAATAAACCATATAATGACAATTCCTTGTACTTTTTAACATAATAAAGTTATTAAAAGAAAAAATAAATCAATCATGAATATAGTGAGAAGATTGTTGAAGGCTAAAGGAGTTCTTAATTCATTTTAAGCACAAGAAACATGAAGCAATTTTAAGTCTAGTGTAAAGTATTTCAAAATCTTTGGTTCTACTACTTATGCTCACATTCCAATAAAAATAAGAACAAAGTTAGATAATCAAAGAGTGAAGACAATCTTTCTTTGTTACATTAAAAGAGGATATAAGTCATGCAATCATAAGACAAAGAAGGTGATTAAGAGTAGAGATGTGACTTTTACTAAAGATGAAGTTTGGAATTTTGATGCCGAGGGGAAAAATAACTCTCAAAGACATCCAATTGCTATTTTAGTTAAAAAAAAAAAAGAAAAGAAACTCAAGTTGCAATCACTAATGTAGACATTTCTTTAATTGCTACTTAGAATGTTATGTCATAAACTCCATAAGAAAGTGGAAGATCAAGGAAAAATCACCAAGGTAATCCTTAATAATGCTATTGATGATAATGGACATTTGGTGCATTTTGTTGTGTTTGCCAAATGTCAACTTGTGTCATTTGATGAGGTAATTCAAAAAAAGAAAGTGAATGCCATGACTGAAGAAATCAAGGTAATTGAGAAGAATAACACGTGTGAATTTACTACTATTCCATAAGGTTAGAAAACCATTGATGTGAAGTGAGTTTCTAAGATTTAAAGAAGTCAAATGGAAAAGTAAAAAGTTATATAGTAAGATTGGTTGCAAAAGGATTTAAGTAATAACTTGGCTATGAGTATCACAAGATATTCTCCTATGTTGCTGAAGTTCCCGACTTCTCCCTAAGATCTACTAGTTAGTGATACTGAAAGGGGGGTGAATCAGTATCACCATAATTCGCAATTCGCAGGTAAGTAAACAACTTCAACCTCTTCTTAAAAGCAAACTCTTTCTCAGACTCGACTAAGGTAAATCTATTGCTACCTACTATTCACAATAGTCCTCAAAGTCACCTGTCAGACACTTTGCCTAATAGACAATTCCGATGTTCTTGTTTAGGTCTTCGTTAGGTTATGGGTTGGCTGATACTTTAGCTGCGTTCACAACTTAATTCAAAACACAAAACGTAAAGCAAATTAAGGACACACAAGATTTACGTGGTTCCGTCAATGTGATATACATCCACGATGATAGGGACTCTCCCTTACTGAGACTATCCACTATACTTGAGAATTCCAGTTACAATGGATGTTTTAATCCTCTGCTCCTTTCACTATTGCAATTACTAAGCAAATACAATACAAAGAGTGTCACTTACTGTGTCCACCCTTCTTCTAACTTGTCTTGCCTCTGTTGAATTGAAAGGCTGCTCCACTGCCGCTTAGAAGTTCACCGCAACGCTCTTTAACCTCTCTTGAAGAAGTCTGGAAATACGTTGAGTTCTTTCAATGCTTCGCCGAAGTTTTTCTCTACGTTGTATCACATCCTGCTTTCACCGTCTTACGGTCTCGCTCGTCCCTTGCCCTACGATCTCATTATCTCATGGCTCGCCTAACATACGTTTTTGGTTTACCCTTGTCAGTTTCACACCTCCTTTGGCCGTATCAGATTTTTTTTTCTTTTCTGCCGATCACTGTTCATCGGCCATCCACCGCTATCCATTTCTAGTTTTCTTCCAACCGGTGGTCTGTTTTTCTTTATTCAGACCCCAAATCTAATTTTCTCTCTCTTTACTATCGACGGTATTTTTGGTCGTGTTTTCTCTCCTTTCCTAGTGGTCTATTTTTGGCCTTATCGGGTTTTTCCTCTCCTTCTCCGTCACTCTAATCTGGCCGTATATGTCTTTGCCGTCCACCCACCTTTGGCTGTCTCTATCTATTTTTTCATCGATCGTCCACTCTGTTTTGCCGTTGACCTATTTCTCTCTCTTACTGTGTTGTGGTTTCTCTCTCACCGTCCAGCCGTGTTGACCCATTTGTCTCACGCCATCGCAGATCTGCTATCTGCTCTTTCGGTGGTGTCTCACTCTTCATCCATCTCTCTCTCTCTCTCTCTCTCTCGATTCTGTCGACCTTTCCTCTTTTCCGACGATGGCTTTTTCAACGGCTGCTCTGTTTTGGCGTCAAGCCCCTGTTCTACTGTTCTCTTGCCGTTAGTGTTCTCTCTCTCATTGTCCGCCAGTTCGCTCTGATTTGCTTAATTTGCCGACCTCTCCTATTTCCGACAACCAACCTCTCCTTTTCTCCCATTTTTTCTCTCCTTCGTCCGACGACTACTTCGTTTTCTCTCTCTTCCAAGTGTTTTCTCTCTCTTCGTCCGATGGCTTCACTGTGCAGCTACTGTTCACTCGACGGCTGCACTGTTCACTACGGCTACACTATTCACTACGACTGCTTCTTTTCTATTTTGTCATCCCCTGTTCTACCGTTCACTTGTCGTTGGTGTGCTTTGGTCGTATGTTGTGTTTTTTTGTTTTCTCTATTTGGCCGTCCACACACTTTTGTGTTTTGCCGTGTATTCAATTGTGTTGGCCTTACCCTAATTTTGTCTTCCAAGGTCTTTATATATTCTCTTTCATGAAACCCTAATAGGGCTTACGCGGCGGATTTACGTTTTTGTCCTTCTATGTGGATTTACCTTCTTGCCCTTCCATGTGGCTTTACTTTCTTGCACATTTAAACCTAGTTGACAACAATTACAACCCATACAAGGCTGTGGGAACAACAGTTGCTCAAATGGAAACTATTAAACTTATAATTGTTTTAGTTGTACAAAATTGTTGGAAAATCTGTCAAATAGATATGAAGTTAGCTTTTCTCAATAGTCCTCTTGAAGAAGAAGTATTTGTGAAGTAGCCATTAGGTTTTATGAAGAAAAAAAGTAAAGAGAAGTTGTATAAGTTGAAGAAAGTACTGTAAGGCTTAAAACAAACACCTACAACATGGTACATACAAATTGATTCTTTCTTCCATAAGACTAACTTGTAGAAATTTCTTTCTAAGTATGTCTTATATGTGAAAGTTAATGATTCTTGTGATATCTGATTGGTAAGTTTTTATGTTAATGACTTAATCTTTACAGACAATAATTTCAAAATAATTGAAAACTTTAAAAAGTCTATAATACATGAATTTAAGATGACATATTTAGGCCTCATGTCTTATTTTCTTGGCATTAAGGTGATTTAAGGAAATGATAGAATTTTTGTTAGTTAGAAAAGGTATGCTATTGAACTGTTAAAGAAATTTCGAATATATGATTACAATCTTGTGAGAACTCCTAGAGAAGTTGCACTAAGCTGTCTAAAAAAGATAATGAAGCACTTATTGATTCTAAACTTTTCAAGAAGATTATTGGGAGCTTGAGATATCTTATATGCATAAGACTTAATATATGTTATAAACTTAGTTTGATCAATAAATTTCTAAAGTCTCCCTACCAATCTCATATGGAAGTTGCTAAAAGAATTATAAGGTATATAAAAGGCACTCATGATTATAGTCTACTTTATTTTTCATCTATAAATTATGCTTTTATAAGCTATTCTAAGCGTGATTAGGTTGAAGATATAGATGATTGTAGGAGTACTTTTAAATACTATTTCAACTTTAAAATTTTTAAGTTATCAAAGAAATACTTTATTATTGTACTTTCAACTCGTCAAGCAGAGTATGTAGACATTGTTTCAAGTGTCTCTCAAGCTATTAGTTGCATAATTTGCTAAATAAGATTCATATTCTAGTTGAAAGTCTTACAAATACATTTATTGACAATATTTCTGCAATTAATTTGGTTAAGAATCTAATAATATATTTAAAGAGTAAACATATTGATATTTGCTTTCATTTTTTTTCAAAATTCAAGTTGATAAAAAGAAGATTAATTGGCAAATTGCAAGTTTGAAGATTAATTGGCAAATTGCAAGTTTAAAGATTAAGTAATTGAGATTCTCACAAAGCCAATGAACTATGAAACATTTATCAAATTGAAGCATATGTTAAAATTAAAAGTATTACGAAATTAGAATTAAGGGATATTGATGTTAATCTAAATTAGAAGATAATTATAATTACAATAGATATTAGTTTAATTGAATCCAATTTAAGTTTTCTATTTGAGTAAATATATATGTTTGTAATTATATAAAAACATGTAATTTAATTTATTATATATACTTTTAAATTATTATGTGATGTTTTTATTGAATTAATAAAATATGAAATTTTCATATAATTGTTTAACACTACAAATATGGATACCGAAAACAAATGACTCGTCATTGTCATTGTTAATGTGGGCCGAAAGTTCTATTGTTTCTCTGCTTTTGCAATTAATTGTTCATATTGTTGTAAGAAATGAATGACATATTACTTTGTTAAATTTTTAGGTTTTGTCTGATAGGTATGTGTCCTCTTGTGCCACGGGATGGTTAACTTAGTAGCAATTGTTGTTTTTTGTTACGTGAGAAGTCAAAAGCAAGCTAGCCAAAAAGACAAAAAAAATTATATATTGCAACGAAAGTTTGAGATAATCATTTTGTTATTCTAGCAGCGATTGATAACATCAGTTGTTTTTTTTTTTAATTCATCAATAAAACAGTTAATAATTAACAATGGTAATCAGCAATAGTAAACAGCGAAAAGGCGTACAAATTTTTCATCCTACCCGCTGAGTTCAGTGCAGGCTGTTGTGGGTAAGTTAACCACATGCTGGTCATAATCAGTCTCTTACCAAATTAGTTTGGCCTAGATTTTGGCTGAGGAACCTTCACACAAGGCTCCAAAAGCCCTGTAGATGTGGGGAAATAGATTTGCCTTTCATAAGTTTTAATTCCTGCATTATGGTTCAGCTTTCTGCTTTCAAACCAAGCCCGGTTTTAGCCTACGAGCTGGGGAACACCAGTTTCTTCAAAAGTTGTTATGTACGGTTGGTGAGTGTAAACCTCCGCAGAAAGGACACAATTGACGCGGATAGTGTGGGAGCACTTTCTGTTTCTGCATGTTGTCTTTCATTTTTCCCTCCTTTCTCCGGCTTTGGTTTTCTTTCTTTTTTTTTTTTTGCTCTTTTCTCATATAAATTACAATAGATGAAAATTTGTGTACGTCACATGATATCTTTGAATTTAAAAGTTGCGGAAGATACTGCAGCTGCAATAAGCCATTAGAACTAAAATATGTATTTCATATCTTAAGTTCCATCTAATAATTTGAGTTGATAAGGTATTATTATTTTTTTTATATCCATTAGATCTTAAATTCCAAATGCTGTGCTTATTTTTATATTAATTGGGAATTTCTACGCACATGGAGAGTATGTATTTTATTCATAGTTTTTAACCCACCTTATTTGCACATGAAAAAGTAACACTTTTAGTATATGATTCATTTCTTAAAACTTTCTTAATAACTTTGAATTTTGTTGACATATAACAATTTTGCCACTGCAATTGCAAATGACGCAACGTTATAAGCATGGGTTCCACTTAAAATCATTATATCATAATATTTATTTAGAATTATTAACAATAGAGATTATCCGTCAAAGAAAAAAATAATCCAGAAATTCGGATTGATACAATAAACAAGTAAAATCAACTTCATTTCAAATGAAAACACTCATCATGAGAATGACGTAATTTATTCATGATAAAGAAAGGTATGAATCCAGCACAATTAAAATGAACAATCACCCAGATAAAAAAAAGACAATAGTCACTTCAGGCAAAGAAATGCATGATTATATATCAGGCACACTGGAAGCCTTTCGGGACACTTTTACTGCAGACGTTGAGAAGCAAGCTTAGGGAAACTGGGATGTTGAGGTTGATGCCCAATACGTTGGCTTTGATGGCAGTGCAAAGGCAGACGGCCGCCTCGAGATCAACTAGGCCTTGGATGAGGCTGCAGCAAGGTTGTACAGGTGGTGTACCAATGGTGACATTAAGCACTGAGCCCAGTAAATCGGCACATACACCCAGTTTAAGAGCATCCCTTGGGCATTTTCCACCGGAAGAAGGGGAAGGGGAAGGGGAAGTGGAAGGGGAAGGGGAAGGAGTTGGCTTTGGACCTGGAGAAGGACAGCCCCCACCACGTGCAGTGACAAGGTTAAAGAAGACGAGATTCAATGCCAGAAAGAGAACAAGAGAAGTTGTGTTTTTGCTGCTAGCCATTTCCAGTATAGTACAATATGATACTATAAATATGGCTATAACTTAGCAAAAAATTAGCTCTAAGTTTGTTTTATTTTATTTTTTTTCTTGAGGGGTGTGGAATAATGGGCAGTGGGTGCTTGATTTATATAGGGGATGAAGGAGGAGAAGACATTGAGACAGGTTGGACCAATGCTAATAGGAATTAATTAAGTTAAGGAATAATACTGTTTATCCATGTGTGAGCTATTGGGCTTATAGCTGGCAGCAGGCAAGAATTTCAAGCAAAGCTTTGGAAGCTTGTGTGGTTGGTGTTTGCAAATTGCCATGTTGCCTTGCATGGCAATATCAATGTCTATAATTCTCTATAATGATCCAGCTAGCTCGCAGAAATTTTGGGTTACACCGGATTGAGATGACAATGCAATAGTTGAGAATTAAAAGACAAATTTGGAGCTCCAAATATTCGAATCATGAAATGGAAAGTTGAAGATTTAAGTGAGAAAAGAGAATTATCCTTCGTCTTATAATTATTCGGTCCCACACGTCTCCTAAAAAATATATTTTTCATTACAGGTGATAGCCAAAACCCCATTATTGCGTAAACTTAAAACTGGTGGCAGCGGTACTCATTCTCTTTCGTTAATTAGGGCCCATACACCATTCTTTGCTTGCATTTCTGCTATTTTTTTAAATTAATCTTGATAATATATAAGGGAGGTGGACAACATATGAGACGAGAATTATTACATAATTGATAAATGAATAGTGTTCGGTAAAAATAATTGATGATTTTTGTTGTCAAAGTGTAAAGTGATTTTTTTTATTTTTGGTCTAGTTAAATTGGAGAATTAACCATGATACAGGATGACATTCTTCAAGATCAGAGGACTCAAACATATCATTGTCCAATTGTGCATTCACGGACACCTTGTTCATGATTATATTCTTGCCTTTGTCTCATTTTCTTGTTCTTATTATCAGCAGCAGGCACCAAATGCTCAGAGAAATCAAGACTAGAGGATTTAGAGTCAAAGGTTTGAGAGTTTCTATTCCAAGAAAAACACCAAGCTAAAATAGGAAATGGAAATTTGCGAACTCAAATACAAGAAGAATAAAAACGATCATTAATTTTCACCATATATTTCTTGTCGACTGCCTTAGTAAGAATAATAAAAACTAGAATTCTCACAACATCAAGTGATTGTTTCTTCATAATGTTATCCTTAAGGAAGACAGATTTCATTTGGCTCCTATGGCTTGACATCACTAAAATATATATCAAATAAGTCGCCACCATCCTTAATCTAATCTAACATCTCTACATAAAAACATGAAAGAGCCAATAAATAATTAAATAGGAGTCAATTTGTACACACTTACATGTTTTTTTTTTT
>CM038609.1:5998503-6019185 GCA_021533255.1 Ceriops tagal | reverse complement strand
TTTTTTTTTTTAATTTCTCTTCAATTATGTGAACATCTTTAAGTTGTATTGCTATAGGCACCACACCTCTAAACAGCCAATCCTGCTCCGTCATCAACCTCACACTTGGCATTAGAGTTTGTGCTTGTGATAACAAATTGAGGAGAATTATTACCTTTAACAACTCTTTGGAAAGAAAAAACCAAATTAAACCACATCAACAAAGACCTGAGAATTAAAGTTCAATTTTTTGGAAAAGGCTTGGTGGCTAGGGCCAAATGGATAGTTCAATGGTGAACTTACATGGCGCGATAGGACCCGTGCAAGTTCCATATGCTTTTGTGTTTTGCATTTTTTGGTTTTTTTGATAAATGTGGTGCATATATAATTAAGTAAAATATATACAAGGATTACAAAATGTACATACAATTAAAAAAAATGTCATCTTTTCAAATTATAGTTATTTGTATACATGTTATATATGTTACATGCACATTTACCATACTTATTTATACATAATAGTTTTAAAAATTTTAAAAAAAAATCATGCCTTGAATGATGAACAAGTTGATAAGTTGATTAGAATCCTTTGACGTCATTGGAAAATTATTAACTACAATATTCATGATTTTAAAGGAATTAAACCTTCTATTTGTATGCATTACTTACTTATAGAAGATGACTGTAAACCAACTATTAACCACTAAGGAGACTTAATTCTAATATGAAATAAGTTATTAAGGGTGAAATCCTAAAATTGCTTGACGCAACTATCATTTATTCACTGAAGTCTAGGTGGTTTGGGCTATTTAAAATGTTGAAAGTCTTCTCTTATGGAGTGGTTGAGGTTTGGAGTGAACAAATAAGTTCCTTTAAAGTCAATAAAAAACACCTTAAACTTTATTGCTAGGGCAAACTAGTTGATACAGGGGTAACACACAACCTTTTTTCTTCCACTTCATGAAAGCCATATCAAATGGTCAGGCTAATGACCAAAAATTAGCATTTCTTGAGAGGTAACCCAAGTTTCCAATTCTTTAACTTTATTTCCTTTTATTTACTTTGGTTCCTTTTAGTTTGGTTTATTTGCTAGCTCACTCTCTTAAAGTTTGTTTGCGTTTGTAGGACATGCATAAGATTCAAGTGATGTTGTTATTTTCACAAATAAACATTGTATATGGATCTATACAACACTAAACTTCTCAAACTTGGGGAGTATTCTCATTCTCATCTTTTACTTAAGTGTTTTTGATTGCTGATTGTGTGGATCCTATGTCACTAGATATGCAACATTCAATTTAATGTTATTTGATTGAGTTTTAACAATTTTTTATGAGTGTTAATGTGTTTAAGGTATTGACAAGAGGTGTCTTTGAATTGAATTGGTTAATTTTGAAGGTTTTGGAGTTTATATGTGTTAGAAAGAATAGAATAATTTGTATTAAGAAATGCATGGCCATGTTTAACAAAAGCATGACCATGCTTTTTTGGACACATAGTGTGCTTACATATCAATTACCTAGGTTTTCTATACACACTCACAAACATAAGCACCTGTTTTGGGACATACGGTTATGTATGCCACCACTTCTATAATTTAAACGTAATCTTTTCTCATTTTCTCACTTCAAACTCAATCGTCTTTTCATTAAACTCTATATCCATACTGATTTCTTTATCTTTCACACTCTTAAACATTATTTTTCACTTACTTTGAAGATCAACCACATTTTTAATCTTCAATTTCTCCTTTCTCATCACTTTTCTCTTTCTTCCTTTAGGTGCTTACACATTCTCATGCTCCCTTTTTCTAGTTCTTTTTACACTTACCTCACAATCAGTTCAAAAACCAGAGTGAAGGATCTAGTCACCAAGGGAATGAACATTAAAACATGTCCATCATCTAATAAAGAGGAAGAATAAATTTAACCCACATGAAGAGAATCATTAAAGAAAACTAGGAGGAGCACACATTAGAGAACATAATCACCACCAATAACCCTTAGGGATGATAGAGCTAATATAAGTGCAATGTACTAATAAATAACAATCCTACATACCCTGAGCTTGAACTTATTAATGAGGCATAAGAGTTTTCATATTTGAGTTTTATGTAATGAAAGATAACACCTACTAAGACTATTTATGCTCAAACCTAAAGGAAATTAAGATTGTTAGATGATATGAATGAATGCTTAAATAATTTAAGTTGGAAGGATTTTGTGTACAAATAGTTAGATACTTCATATGATCTCATTTATAAGTTTTTAAGCTCATTTGTGTTTGTTAATAAAAAGAATGAACCAATGTATGATATCTTTTAGATTTGTATTTGTAATATTGACCACACATTTACCATAGATATTGATTCCATTTTTGGGTGGCTGAATAAAAACTTTTCTATTTCTAAGGATTATAACCAATACTATGTGTGGGAAAACTTTATAGTAAAAGGCTATAGTCCTTATGTAGCAAGATAAACTAAGGCATCTAGCTTTAACAATCCCACTCTTTATTACTTGAACAAATTCATTATGACCTCTTTATATAAACTAAGGCATCTAGCTTTAACAATCCCACTCTTCATAATTTGAACAAATTCATTATGACCTCTTTATAAGGGAGAATAAAGAGTGAAGGGGTTATTAGAGCCAAAGAGCTATATTTGTTGTAGAGGATGATTTGTTGTGATTATGTGAATATAGTTGTGATTTTGGGAAAAAAAATTCAACAAATTATGAAAGGATCAGACCATTTATGTTGAGGGGTTCATTATAAAAATTACTAAGAGTTTAGGTGTTTTTTATCCTAAAAACACCAATCTCGAATGCATTAAAGGAGAGTGTATTGATGTGGAGGTTGTATAAAAGATGAAAATAGTTGAGAAGGTGCCAAGCCAACCTACTGAGTTTCAACTTATTGAGTGTTATTGAGCATTTTTAATAAGTAGGCAATAACCCTAACCACCTCTACCATTTACCTCCTCTAACCTACCACTTCCACCACCACTTGGGTAATTGCTAGAGGATATGCAACAGCCTAATATGACACCTGATAGCCTTGCTTGGAAACTCAACTACATGGAACTTGGCTTTAATGCTAGGTTTGATTAAATGCAGCAAACATTTGACCAAAGGTTTTTATCAATTAAGACCAACTAAGCCATCTTCAAGGCCATGTTCAGCAGCAATTTTAATGACTTAATGAGAGCTTACAAGATTATTTCCAATTCGCTTAGTTTTGGTACCCACTACCACCACAACAGGATTAAAGATTTCCCTTTGTTGCTTCCTTCATACCTTGTCTCTTTTAGTTCTTTTCTTTTACCTTTTACTTCATATTGTTCTTTGTTTCAAGTGGTTAGATATTTGGTTAAAGTTTTATGTTCATTTGTATATACTCTTTTTTTATTTTTATTTTTTTTATTCTTTTTGATCCTCCTACTCATATTATTTAGATTAGTTTTTCCTTTATGTGGTAATAGGCCATTTTGTGACATGATTTTATACCCTAGCATGTATGCTTCCCTTCTATCCTTGTTATTTATTTTACACATTGTAGACACTGTTGGGTTTAAATGTGGGCGAAGTGTGCATTCACACTTTAAGAGAGCATTTTTTTTTCTTATTTTCATTGCACATTCATTACACATGTTTGATTTATACATTACATGATAGAATTTGGATAAGGAGCATATGTCATTTGATTATTCTTTTTAATTTATGTGACACTGGTAAAGTTGATTTTGGAATGGGTAATTAGTAATCAAGCTTAAAGAAAATTTACCTAGGCATATAACCATTTGAGTTGTGTATGATTAAATGCAAATCAAAACCCCAAATTTCATTACCCAAAAGTGATTTTGCATAAACCATTTGTATTTAGTATATTTATGCTTTCTTAATTAGGGCTTATGCATTGACATACAAGTTTGTTAGTGGAAACACTAAGCTTTTTATTTAACCTTATAAAATGAATCTTAATTTAGAACATAGTAGGAATATGATATAGACAATGCATGATGTTTTATTTTTTATGAATGAAAAGGCTAATTTATATAAAGTGTGTGTTATATCAAAATTATTTATATGAAAAAAAAATCAAAGCATGTTAAATTATGAGTTAATTTTTCAATTAATACTCCATTATAACAAATTACAACATTTAGGAGTATTCATAAACCCCATGTTTGCTTTTAAAACTATTGCAAACTAATATATATAAGTATGTAAAACACTTCATTTATTATGGTTTGTTAAATAATCGAGTGCATTTATCACAAATGTTTGTATTCATATGCAAAAGTAAATGACAATTTGAGGAAAAATTGAAGCGTGAAGAAAATTTCAAAGCATAGATCCAAAGTATAAAACATTACTTTTTATGATACATTACTATATCAATGCCTTTTTCATTTATATTTAAGACCTATTGATCCTTGATTGTGTTTTAAATTAAGCTAATTAAATTTAGTTAAATAATAACACTTAGGATTGATTAGTTTTAATGTTGGATTGATTTATACATGCCTATATTAAGTGTAATAAAAATTTATGACTATGGTTTGAGCATAATTGTTCTTTGATAACAACATTTAATGCTTTGATATTTCATTTATGAGTGTACTTTTTAATGTTTAAAGCCTTAAGTTAATAATTTTAAATTTGTTATCACTTAAACTAATTCTAACTTCTAACTTCCAATCTCTCCTTCTCCCTTTGCTCTTTGGTGTAATTATTGACAAATTGCTTAAGGATAAGTAAGACTCTAAGTTTGGGGGAGTTTGATACACTCACATTTTGCATGCATTTATTTAGGTGTTAAGTTTTGGTTAAATAATTAACTTATTATCTCAATTTTTACTTATCTTATTCTAATTTTGAATGCCTTTGATCTAAGAAGAAGAAAAACACTAACTTTGTTCATTTTGTGCATTGTTTTCAAGTAACAATTGGGAAAGTTAATATATCAAATTAGATGCAAAAAGATGAAGAAAAACTTAGAAAAGTTAGAGCACAAACATGTGTATACTAGGCATGAGGTGGAAGCATAAGCCTATCTGTACCCAAATTTCTTAGGAGTTTTTACCAAAATTCAAGAATGACTGTGTTTCAAAAGGCATGGTCATGCTTAGTTAAAAGATCTCCATAAGAAAAGGTGATGCCATGATGAGTATGGTCGTATCTTTGATAAGTACAAGCATGCCTATTATCTTTAGGAAGGCTTTTTTGTCTTTCTCTCTTCTTTTGGTTAGGAGAATATTAATACATTTTTAACTCAATTTTGAGGGGGAGACATGAGGTTTTTCTTTTATAACTACCTTAAAGCTAAAAGCAAAGAGAATAATGAAAGAATTAAAGGGATTTAAAGAGGGAAACTGATTATGAAGGAAAAGGCTTAAAGATTGAAGAGATTAAAAAAGAAGTTTATTCTTATCTCAATTTTATCTCTCTTTCCTCTTGAATTTTGTAGTTTATTAGTTTAAATTGTTATGGATTTCCTTGTATCTTTGAGTTTTTTCATGTATTTCAAGACCATGAGTGGCTAAATTTCTCTCTTTGGATTAAGTCCTAACTACAACTATGTATTAAACAATTTAACTCTATTTTATTTTATGAATAAAATAGTAGTTTAATTCACTGTTTGGGCTTTTAATGCATATGAATAATTGGCCACTATTTATATGATTTTAGATGTTTGGGTAAAGGAATGAGAGTTGAAACCCAACATTGGGTTTAATAAACATTGAACTTAGGTTTTGCATCATAGAAATATATGTGAACCTTTAAGAATGAATGGGTATCCAAAGAACATAATGAGTTATAATTAATGAATTACCATGATAATAGGTGATTAATTTGTTATAATATGTCTTATTTGCTTTGAGAAAAGATTTAAGACAATTTAAGAATAATCTACCCTCAACTTTACTCATTTATAGAAAAAGATAAGTTAAATTGTGATACGCATAGTTGTTAAGAAAAGACTTAATCCTAAGGCTTTAATCCTTTGAGTTAGAAATAAACTTATATATATAGATATGTTATTTATTTATATTTGGTTGCTTTTTAGTCTTACTTCAATTTAATCATATTAATCGATCGATAACATCTTTTTAATTAGAAAATTATTATTATTAATTTATATAATTTAATATTTATTTCTATAATAATAGGCATAATTTATGTCATTAGATATTTGTCTCCATAATAGTAAGTATAATTATCTTCATATTCATAGATAATTAAGCATTATATATGTGTGTGTAAAACCTATGACTTATGAATTCAATTAATACAAAATATATCAAAACATTTCTAATCATTTAGAGTCTAACCCCTTAAAGCAATCATTAAAAACTGATCTCTTCGAAGTGATAGTCTTTATTACCCTATTTTTGTAATCTTCTTTTTTCTAAACCCCTAGTTTCCTATCATTTGGTATTAGAATGGTATTCTTAAGGGTCTTGCTTTTTTTTCCAAATTCCCATAACCATTTAATATATATATATAGTTTATTTTATAGCCCTTGCTCGATAATAAAAGAAAAAGAAAAATATTTGTATTATTCATTTGTAGTCCTATGCTATGTCTTTATATAGTCCATTAGATTGTAAAATAAGATTAATTTATATTGAAATATTAGTATTCCTTATGCAAGGGTGTTTAAGGCAACTAAAGTATATTGTCTTTACACACTATCTTCAATTAAAGGCTACTAGATGTCTTAGTAACTTTGATGATGAAATTATCAATGAGTTGTTAGATACTAAATTGAAAAGTGTTGATGATGAACTTATCAATAAGTCATCAGATACTTAATTCAAAGGCACTGTTGATGATATTAATTGAAAACATGATATTATGGAAGACTAAAATTTAGGTGAGGCTATTATACCTTTAACTAAATATTTTAATTTGTTACCTACGTAGATTGATGAATTTTTTTGAAGAGGAAGAAAATCAAGTTGTATTGATTGATTTTGACAAAAGTAATGAATTTATGGATGAGAAGTTTGCTAAACAACTTATTTTTTCAAATATATGGAAAAGTTTAATGTGTTAGTTCTAGAAGATTGTAAAATTATTTTTTGGCATGAATAGGTCACGAACCCTAAGAGATATTACTTTGAATTTTTTCATGTTGTTGAATGGACATGCAATAAAGTTACAAGGAAGACATAACGATAAAATTATTACTATTATAAGTTATCAAAGGGAAAAATTTACGTAAAAAAAGTTAGAGTAAAGAAGATAATTGATTGAGACAAGTTGTTTAGTTAACCTTAAGGATAAGGCTAATTTGAAAGGTGAGAGAATGATAACATCCTCTTAAATAGGAAATTATTATTAGTAATTTATGTAATTTAATATTTATTTTCATAGTAATAATTATAATTTATGTAATAAGATATTTGTCTCCATAATAGTAAGCATAATTATTTTTGTATTCATAGGTAATTAAGCACCATATATATATGTAAAGCCTATGATTTATGAATTCAAGTAATACAATACATATCAAAGTTTTTCTAGCTATTTAGAGGTCAATTCCTTCGAAACGATCATTAGAGGCTAATCCTTTTAAAATGACTAATCTTTATTTCTCTATTTTCACAATCTTCTTTTTTCCAAACTCTTAGTTTCCCATCAATGATTTCATAAATAATTGTAATAACTAGACTCATAGTACTAAATACCATAGTCCCTGTGAGATTGATAACCTTTATATATTATTATTTGATACATGCGCTTGTGTGTTGGTATAGGTAAGGCTCATCACTGTTACATCTTTGTCTCTCTTCATCTAGACTCATCTACAAGAACTTATCTTTATTATAGGGTTATAATTTTTTATTCTTTGAAAATCAATGGCACCACCTTAACATGATTTATCACATGAATACCTCCTTTGACTATAATAAACTATTAAATAGGTGATAAAACATTTTTTGATTATCAACTTATTCATCAATAGAAATAGTGAAAAAATAATGATTCTTAGTTTGCTAATATTAGAGTTATATTCAGATTAAAAGTCCAAAATTTAAAATCAAATTGAAACCAATTAAATGAGAAAAAAAAAGGCAAGAACATACAAAGTACACCATGCCTTAAATTTTTCTCTTAGCATAGTAACATTTAAGCTTTGGTGAATTACTTAAAAAAAAAAAACTTAAAGGGCAACAGCTTAAGTTTGCATTTCTTGTAATTTTGAAATTCATTATCTTCTTTCATTTCAACTGGAGTTTATTGATCTTAGGCCCTCTTATCTCTCTCTCTCTCTTTCTCTTAAATTGAAAGTATCAAACAAAACTCAGATTTTGATGATCCTTTGAAAGCTTAAATTTGCAATTATTATTATTTTCTTAGAGATTGAATAAACATAACAAATAGAGAAAATGTTTCTCTAAAGAAAACCCCAGACATGTTTCCTTGGTTGTCAAGTACATGCTTGATAAGCTATCTGTTGTTCCTACAGCCTTATATGGGTTGTAATTGTTGTCAACTAGGTTTAAGTGTGCAAAAAAGTAAAGCCATATGGAAGGGTAAGAAAGTAAATTCACCGCGTAAGCCCTATTAGGGTTTCATGGAGTAGAGTATATAATGGTTTTGGAAGACAAAGAACAAGGAGTCGGCAATATTGAGCATTCAGCAAAACCTAGACAACCAACCAACCAAAGAGAACACCAAACCCTACACGGAAGAACACCACCAAACGAAGAGAGTGAACAGTACCGTCGAGTAAACAGTAACCACACAGTGAAGCCGTTGGACGAAGAGAGAGAAAATTCTTGGAAGAGAGAGAAAGGTCGTTGTCGGAGATAGGAGAGAAACGGATATAACGGCGAGATGGTTGGTGAGGAGACAGCACGACACATGGCAACCCTATACCATCGGTAGAAAAGAGAGACAATCAAAATAGCTGGTGAAGGGGGGCGACGACAGAATGATACGGAAGAGAGAGAGAACCGTCGGCAAAAACAGAACTGTCAAGAGAGAGAAAGAGTTGACGGGAAGGAGAGAAAGAAAAAACCGACGGCCAGAATAGAGGAGTCGACGGGAAGGAAAGAAAGAAAACCCGGTTCGGCCAACCAAGTGAGCCGATGGCAGAACAGGGAAAAGAGACAAAAGAAGCAGAAAAATCATACACAGTTAGATCAGAGACCGTCGGTAGGAAGAAGAGTGATGGCTAGATGGGGTTGGACGGCAGGACAAAGAAAAGCAGACCACCGGCAGAAAAGGGAGGAGATCCGGCCAAGTGGGTGAACGGAAAAGAGAAATTCGGTGAAGAAAGAGAAATCCGATGAAGAGAGAGAAATCCGGCGGTAAGAGAGAGAAATCCAGTGAGAAGAGAGAGAAATCCAGCTGGACAGTAAGAGAGAGAGAAACGGACAGGTAAGCCGTGAGACAGTGAGATCATGAGACAAGGAGACGGGGAGACAGTGAGACGGTGAAAGCAGGAGTTGTGTGAAACAACGTAGAGAAGGAATTCAGTGAAGCATTGAACTCAATGTATTTCCAGACTTCTTCAAGAAAGGTTAGAGAGCGTTGCGGTGAACTTCTAAGCGACAGTGGAGCAGCCTTTCAATTCAACAGAGGCAACACAAGCTAGAAGAAGGGTAGACACAGTAAGTGACACTCTTTGTATTGTACTTGCTTAGTAATTGCAATATTGAAAAGAGCAGAGAATTAAAGACATCTATTGTAACCTGTATTCACAAGTATAGTGGATAGTCTTGGTAGAGGGAGAGTCCCTACCACCGTGGATGTACGTCACGTTGACGGAACCATGTAAATCTCGTATGTCCTTAATTTGCTTTACGTTCTGTGTTTTGAATTGAGTTGTGAACGCAACCAAAGTATCAGCCAACCCATAACCTAACGAAGACCTAAACAAGAACATCTGTATTATCTATTAGGCAAGGTGTTTAAAAGGTGACTTTGAGGACTATTGTGATTAGTAGGTAACAATAGATCTACCTTAGTCGGGTCTGAGAAAGAGTTCGCTTTTAAGAAGAGGTTGAAGTTGTTCACTTACCTGCGAATTGTGAATTGTGGTGATACTTATTCACCCCCCTCTCAGTATCACAAACTAGTAGATCTTAGGGAGAAGTCGGGAACTTCAATTGGTATCAGAGCACAGGTTCACCAGTTTGAAGCTTAACAGCTTGGTGTACTAGTTTGAAGGGATCCAGAAGTTTGACTTATTTAGCATACTGAGAAATGGAAGCCGGTACTAGCACTAGCACCACTTACAGCAAAAAGGTTCTAATCTTTAACAAAACCAACTACCATATGTGGAGAGTAAGAATGCAAGTGGTATTTGCAACCATGGGAATGAACGTGGTGAAATGTGTACAGGAGGTTTTGTGGCTCTAGAAGAAGGTAAAGACCCTAAGGCAGTTTGAGATAAATGGAAAGGCCTCAAACGTCATCATTTTAGCATTGATAGATGCTGAGTATGCTAAAGTTATGGATTGCAAATCTGCTAAGGAGATATGGGACAGATTGCAGAAAATCTATGAAGGTGATGGTAGAATGAAGGAGGCTAAGCTTTAAGTGTTCAAGGAGAGATATGAATCTCTCAGAATGCAAAAGAATAAGGCAGTCCAAGAGTTCTTCACCAGGGTTATTGATGCTGTGAACGACTTGAGAA
The DNA here is from genome assembly GCA_021533255.1 of Ceriops tagal. Lineage (NCBI taxonomy): Eukaryota > Viridiplantae > Streptophyta > Magnoliopsida > Malpighiales > Rhizophoraceae > Ceriops > Ceriops tagal. Next base: position 6,008,547 of record CM038609.1, on the reverse strand, counting down.
GTCATGGGAAGAACAAGAAGGACTCATCTGTTGTGAAGAAGATTCTGAGAATTTTTCCTGAGAGGTTTGCCTCAAAGGTAGCAGCCATAAAGGAGAGTAGAGATCTCAATTCTATATCTCTGCATGATCTCCAGTGCAATCTCATTGCATATGAGATGAGGATAAAGTTAGTTGAAAGCTCTGTAACAACAAAGGTATCAAAGGAGGCAGCTTTCAAAGCTATGAAGCACTTAAAGATAAAGGAAGAGGAAGAATCATCCAGTAGGGATGACGATGATGATGATGATGAGGAAGAAAGTGAAGGTGAAGTATTGGATTACTTCATAAAGAAATTCAAAAAGGGGTCTAAGAAGGGAAAAGGACAACTAGCCTTGAGATGTTATCATTGTGGGTAGACTGGACACTTTGCTTCTCAGTGCAAAGTGAAACTTGATGATGAAGATGAGGATGGTGATGATGAGTAGAATTCAAGATGGAGAAGATCATCATTTAAATCAAAGAAGTCCAGTAAGAAGACTGCCAACCCATAAAAGAAGAAGAGAGCCTTATTCAAGAGCTATGTGAGTCAAATAAAAGAAGCTAATGAGGAGGAAGATGAAGACTCATCAGATGAGCATGTCTTTATGGCATCAGCACAAGGTGGTAGCTTAACCTCTGAAGAAGAAGAGGAGGTTGATGAAGAAGTGCCAAATCTTGAAACTGAGTTGGAAGCAACTTCAAAGGAGATAGTTAGAAGGGGTAGAACCATAAGAATGTTGGAGGCCCATATAAAACAAGTTGAAACTAAGTCTAAGGAAGCTGAAAGTCAAAAGGTTGAAATAAGGGCTGAGCATATTGACTTGAAGAGAAGATTTGAAGAACAAATCAAGATATGTGAAGACCTTATAGTGGAGCTTGGTTCAAGGGCTTCAAAAATTGAAGGAATGGAGAAAGAGTTGCTGAGACTCCAACAACAACTCAAAAGTAGTGAAGAGAACTTGCAGAAGCTTGAAATGATAGGAGAAACAAGTTCTGCAAAAGGAAAGAAAAATTTAGAGAAAATGCAGCAATTTAAGGCTGCATTGGCTAAAGAAAATAAGAATGTGCCACAGAAGTTGAAAGAGAAGGTTGTGACTCAGAAGAAGATAGCTGAGTATAAAAAAGATTTGAAGAAGCAACCTAGGGTGGCAAACAAAAAGGAAGAAAAGAAAGTCAGCCAGCAGAGGGCTACGGCTGAATAGAAAAAGGAGAAGAAGGTGGTTAAAATGAAACTCACACAAGCAAAGAAGCCAGCTACTTTGCCTACACAACAAGTAATGAATAAAAGAAGACAAGCTGTGATCAAACCCAAGAAGAGGCAGTTTCAAGGTCATTGCCTTTATTGTGGAGTTTGAGGTCATAAGGCGAGTAATTGCTAGTGGAGAAGGCCAATATATGTCTCCAACTTGAGAAGATACGATGCTGCATACAGGGGGAGACAATACAAAATTCAGAGGAGAACACCTGTCGTGAGTTCTTGCACATGCTGTAGAAAGCAAGGACACACTAACAAAGAGTGTTGGTGGAAGCCTAAACCAGTGGCTTTAAAGAACATGTTTGCTGTATTAGCAGACTTAGAGCAGTGTGAAAGGTGCAGGCAGAATGACCATAATGCCAAGAGATGCATGACACTTCTCCCTGAACAAGAGAAGGCACTCAATGGTACAATGAAAACAAGCGGTGCAGTCAAAGCTATGAAAAAGGAGAAAGCCATCTTCCAGCCATTTCAGAAGAAGGAATACAGAGCAAAAAAGGAGGTAGCTAATATAGCTGAAATTGCACTAAAGGTTGACTATAAGGATAAGCAGTGGATCCTTGACAGTGGATGCATTTCACACATGACAGGAGACAAGAGTAAATTGTCAAAGCTAAACAAGTCAAGAGAAGGCAGAGTCAAGTTTGGCAATGATGATTCACTCAACATCAGTGGTCAAGGGTTAGTAAACATTGGAAGAGGAAAGCTAAAAGATGTTCTGCATGTTGAAGGACTCAGATATAATCTAGCATCTGTCAGCAAACTATGCAATGAAGACCATAAGGTAATATTCACAAAAACAGGTTGCCAGGTAAAGAGTAAAGAAGGCAATACTGTTGCAGTTGGAAAGAGAACAACTGGAAATTTGTATGTGATTGATGAAGAAAGAGATCCTCTTGCAATTAAGACTGTGCAAGAAAGAAAGCCAAAGAAAACGTGGACTAGTGCTCATCAAGAAAATCAGATCATAGGTGACCCATCAGCAGGAGTTACAACAAGAAGTAGAATTGTGGGAGAGCGTTGAACTCAACGTATTTCCAGACTTCTTCAAGAGAGGTTAGAGAGCATTGTGGTGAACTTCTAAGCGGTAGTGGAGCAGCCTTTCAATTCAACAGAGGCAAGACAAGCTAGAAGAAGGGTAGACATAGTAAGTGACACTCTTTGTATTGTACTTGCTTAGTAATTGCAATATTGAAAGGATCAGAGAATTAAAGACATCCATTGTAACCTGTATTCACAAGTATAGTGGATAGTCTCGGTAGAGGGAAAGTCCCTACCACTGTGGATGTACGTCACGTTGATGGAACCACGTAAATCTCATGTGTCCTTAATTTGCTTTACGTTCTATGTTTTGAATTGAGTTGTGAACGCAGCTAAAGTATCAACCAACCCATAACCTAACGAAGACCTAAACAAGAACATCCGTATTGTCTATTAGGCAAGGTGTCTGAAAGGTGACTTTGGGGACTATTGTGATTAGTAGGTAACAATAGATCTACCTTAGTCGAGTCTGAGAAAGAGTTCGCTTTTAAGAAGAGGTTGAAGTTGTTCACTTACCTGCGAATTGCGAATTATGGTGATACTGATTCACCCCTCCTCTCAGTATCACAAACTAGTAGATCCTAGGGAGAAGTCGAGAACTTCACTATCCTAATGGCTATAAAGTCATTGATGTCACCAACTCCCATATAAGTGCAAGGCTTATTGATGTAGTAAGAAAAGGAGAGTAGGCTTCTTAGAGATGTTGACAACTTGCAATTAGCTCTAAGCAAGGAATAGGTCATGTAGCTCACCAAATTGACTTTTTGATATGAAGCTTGTTATTATCGACTTAACCACTATTGTAGAAGAGCATTATAAACACATGGTTGATGCCACTTGTGCTTGGGTTATCAAGCTTGATTGTTATTAAGATTGGTGTATCATTATGATTGCTATAATCATTTGAATTTCAATTGTAATTTTTTATTACTAATAACTAACTAATGTTGTTTCATTAATCTAATTATGACCATTGATTATGATTGATGGGATTTTGTTGTAACATTATTACCATTTGTAGATAGGATCATTAGTGAAATAGTGTGTTGTGACATTAAGCAGTCACTGATGGTTGTTTAGCCTAATTGCCCATATGTATAAACCAAATGGTCATTAGTTTAAAAACAATTATTAAAAAAAAATTAAATTACTCTCTCTCTTTAACTTTTGTTCCTTTTATCTTTATCCCCTTTCCTCACTTTAATCACTAAATTTTCCTCTTAACCTTTAGGACCTAACAAGGTTAGTATCAAAGTATTCAATCTTATGAAAATCTTTTGATTACAAGCTAGTGAAAAAGACTAAGATGATTATAGCTTTGAATCTAGTAATGGTAATGAGAAAGAAAATGTAGTATGATGGCTCAAGGGACATCATACTAGTAAGTGCAAAAATAATGTTGCTTTCAAGCAATTAGTAGAGTTATAAAGTTCCTGACTTCTCCCTAGGATCTACTAGTTTGTGATACTGAGAAGGGGGGTGAATCAGTATCACCACAATTTGCAATTCGCAGGTAAGTGAACAACTTCAATCTCTTCTTAAAAGCGAACTCTTTCTCAGACTCAACTAAGGTAGATCTATTGCTACCTACTAATCACAATAGTCCCTAAAGTCACCATTCAGACACCTTGCCTAATAGACAATACGTATGTTCTTGTTTAGGTCTTCGTTAGGTTATGGGTTGGCTGATACTTTAGCTGCGTTCACACATGAGATTTACGTGGTTCTGTCAACGCGACGTACATCCACGGTGGTAGGGACTCTCCCTTACCAAAACTATCCACTATACTTAAGAATTCCAATTACAATGGATGTCTTAATCCTCTACTCCTTTCACTATTGCAATTACTAAGCAAGTACAATACAAAGAGTGTCACTTACTGTGTCTACCCTTCTTCTAGCTTATCTTACCTCTGTTGAATTGAAAGGCTGCTCCACTGCCGCTTAGAAGTTCATTGTAACGCTCTCTAACCTCTCTTGAAGAAGTCTAGAAATACGTTGAGTTCTTTCAATGCTTCGCCGAATTCCTTCTCTACGTTGTTTCACATAGCTCTTGCTTTCACCGTCTCACAGTCTTACCCGTCTTCTTGTCTCATGATCTCACTGTCTTACGACTCGCCTGTCCGTTTCTCTCTCTCTTGCTGTCCAGTTGGATTTCTCTCTCTTGCCGCCGGATTTCTATTTTCCGTTCACCCACTTGGCCGTCACGGATTTCCTCCTTTTTCTGCTGGTGGTCTGCTTTTCTTCGTCCTGCTGTCCAGCCCCATCTAGCCATCACTCTTCTTCCCGTCGACTCCTCTGTTCTGGCCGTATACCTCTTTTCTCTCTCTTCCAACGGCCATCTCTAGTGGCGTCTCTCTCTTCATCCGTTTCATGGTTCTCTCCTCACTCTGTTGTTCGTTTGTCTCACGCCGTTGCAGATCTGCTGTCTGCTCTTCCGGTGGCGTCTCTCTCTTCGTTTGTCGGCTGCATTTTCTCTCTCTTCATCTGTCGACTACATTTTCTCTCTCTTCGTCCAACTACTAGTGTGCTGGTGGTGTGCCGTTCCTCATGGGTTTCTCTCTCTTGCCATCACACGATTTGCTCTAATTTGCTCAATTTGGTCGTTCTTCGTTTTGTTCAATTTTCGACAACAGTTACGTTTTTGCTTTAGGTTTTTGTCCGTTTTGCTCAATTGTCGACTCCCTTTGGACGGTTTTCTCTCTTCTCCCTTGCTGGTGGTGTTCTTCCGTGTAGGGTTTGGTATTCTCTTTGGTTGGTCGGTTGTCAAGGTTTGCTGAATGCTCAATATTGCTGATACCCTTTAGCTTTGTCTTCCAAGACCATTATATACTCTTTTCCATGAAACCCTAATAAGGCTTACATGGCGGTTTTACGTTTTTTCCCTTCTATGTGGCTTTTACTTTCTTGCCATTCGATATGGCTTTACTTTTTTGCACACTTAAATCTAGTTGACAACAATTACAACCCATACAAGACTGTGGGAACAACAAGCTATTATCTTAAAGATTCATGGAGTTTCTTAATTTAAATATGCTAGTAGATCGACCTCCTATTATTAATTCCATAGTTATGTGTCATAAAGTTAGACTTGGATCGTGCTAATCCATGTGACACCTAGACACCTTATGAGAAAAGATGAACTAAGTAAGCCTTAGAGAGTTTGAGAGAATTGACTTAGAGTAAAGAAAGACAAGTAGGAGGCTTAGGAAGACTAGAAAGCAGTAGGCACAAGAGAGCATAGCAATGAAGAGAACTTTTGTTGAGCCTATCTTTGATGGCTAAATGTTGGATTTGTTGTGAACAATATTTCATATGATTATATATGTTAATTTGATGTTATGAATGCCGTTGAGATGTAGTGAGGTCATTAGGAGAAACCAGTGATGATAGATCAACCCTAGCGTTGAAGAGTCAATGTTGACCGTGACTTTAAATTTTAAGGGTCAAGATTGACTTCTTTACTCTTTACTTGGCAACCTGTTTTTTTGAATATCACTTTGTGGTCATCATTGCATAGTTGGCTAATAGATGATAGATTATATTTGAGTCCTTCAACATGCAAAACATCTTTCAGCTTTCCTTTTCCAATATTCACTGACCCCTGACCACTGATGTTAAGTGAATCATCATTGCCAAACTTGACTCTGTTTTCTCTTGATTTGTTTAGCTTTGATAATTTACTCTTGTCTCCCATTATGTGCGAAGTGCATCTACTATCAAGGATCCACTACTTATCCTTGCAATTAGCCTTTAGTGCAATTTCAGCTATATTAGCCACCTCCCTTTTTGCCCTATATTCCTTCTTTTGAACTGGCTAGAAGATAGCTTTCTCCTTTTTCTCAGTTTTGACTGCACTGCTTGTTTTTACTGTGCCATTGAGTGCCTTCTCTTGCTCAGGGAGAAGTGTCATACATCTCTTGGCATTATGGGCATCCTGCCCGCACCTTTTACACTGCTCCAAGTCTGCCAATACATGTTCTTTGAAACCATTGGTTTGGGCTTCCACCAACACTTTTTGTCAGTGTGTCCTTGCTTTTTACAGTATGTGCAAGAACTCACGATAGGTGTTCTCCTCTGAATTTTGTATTGTCTCCCCTTGTATACAACATCGTATCTTCTCAAGTTGAAGACATATACTAGCCTTCTCCACCAGCAGTTACTCGCCTTGTGACCCCAAACTCCACAATAAAGGCAATGACCTTGAAACTGCCTCTTCTTGGGTCTGATCACAGCTTGTCTTCTTTTATTCATCACTTGCTGTGTAGGCAATGTAGCTGGCTTCTTTGCTTGTGTGACTTTCATTTCAGTCACCTTCTTCTCCTTCTTATGTTTAGTTGTAGCCCTCTACTGGTTAACTTTCTTTTCTTTCTGAGACGTAGCAGCTATGGGCTGTTGCTCTTTAACCACATACATCCTTTTCTGAGACAGTTTGATAACTGTCTTCTCTTCTTCAATTATCTTCTCCTAAGTCACAGCCTTCTTTTTCAACTTCTGTGGCAAAGTCACATTTATCTTTTCTCTTGTAAAACTTATTTCTCCTACCACTTCAAACTTTTGCAAGTTCTTCTCACTCTTTTTGAGTTATTGCTGAAGTCTCAGCAACTCTATCTCCATTTCTTCAATTGTTGATGTCCTTGAGCCAAACTCTATTGTAAGGTCTTCATATATTTTGATCTGTTCTTCAAATCTTCTCTTCAAGTCAATATGTTCAGCCCTTATTTCATCCTTTTGACTTTCAGCTTCCTCAAAATTTGCTTCAACTTGTTTTATATGGGCCTTTAACCTTCTTATAGTTCTGCCCCTTCTGATTATCTCCTTTGAAGCTGCTTCCAGCTCAGCTTCAAGATCTGGCTCTTCTTCATCAACCTTCTTTTCCTCTTCAGAGGTTGAGCTACCACCTTGTGCTGATGCCATAAAGACATGCTCATCTGATGAGTCTTCATCTTCCTCCTCATCAGCTTCTTTTGTCTGACTCACATAACTCTTAAATGAGCCTCTCTTCTTCTTCTGTGGGTTAGCAATCTTCTTATTGGACTTCTTTGATTTGAATGATGATCTTCTCCATCTTGAATTCTGCTCATCATCACCATCATCATCTTCATCATCAAGTTTCACTTTGTACTGAGAAGCAAAGTGTCTAGTCTGCCCATAATGATAACATCTCAAAGATAATTGTCCTTTTCCCTTCTTAGACCCCTTTTTGAATTTTCTTTGTGAAGTAAGTCAATACTTCACTTTCACTTTCTTCCTCATCATCATCACCCTCACTGGATGATTCTTCCTCTTCTTTTATCTTCAAGTGCTTCATAGCTTTGAAAGCTGCTTCCTTTGATACCTTCGTTGTTGCAGAGCTTTTAGCTAACTTTATCCTTATCTCATATGCAATGAGATTGCACTAGAGATCATGCAGAGACATAGAATTGAGATCTTTACTCTCCTCTATGGCTGCCACCTTTGAGGCAAACCTCTCATGCAAAATTCTCAGAATTTTCTTCACAATCGATGAGTCCTTCTTGTTCTTCCTATGACTTCTCAGGTCGTTTATAACGTCAATAACCCTGGTGAAGAACTCTTGAACTGTCTCATTCTTTTACATTCTGAGAGATTCATATCTTTCCTTGAACACTTAAAGCTTAGCCTCCTTCATTCTGCTATCACCTTCATAGACTTTCTGCAATCTATCTTATATCTCCTTGGCAGATTTGCAATCCATAACTTTAGCATACTCAGCATCTGTCAATGCTGAAATGATGACATTTGAGGCCTTCCTATTTATCTCAAACTGCCTTAATTCCTTTGGGGTTGGGTTTTTACCTTCTTCCGGAGCCACAAAACCCTCATGTACGCATTTCACCACGTTCATGCCCATGGTTGCAAATACGACTTGCATTCTTGCTCTTCACATATGGTAGTTGGTTCCGTTGAAGATTGGAACCTTCTTGCTATAAGTGGTGCTAGTGCTAGTACCGGCTTCCATTTCTCAGTATGTTGAACAAGTCAAACTTTTAGATCCCTTCAAACTAGTACACCAAGCTGTTAAGCTTCAAACTGGTGAACCTGTGCTTTGATACCAATTGAAGTTCCCGACTTCTCCCTAGGATCTACTAGTTTGTGATACTAAGAGGGGGGTGAATCAGTATCACCACAATTCGCAATTCGCAGGTAAGTGAACAACTTCAATCTCTTCTTAAAAGTGAACTCTTTCTCAGACTCGACTAAGGTAGATCTATTGTTACCTACTAATCACATTAGTCCCCAAAGTCACCTTTCAGACACCTTGCCTAATAGACAATATGAATGTTCTTGTTTAGGTCTTCGTTAGGTTATGGGTTGGTTGATACTTTAGCTGCGTTCATAACTCAATTCAAAACATAGAACGTAAAGCAAATTAAGGACACATGAGATTTACATGGTTCCGTCAACGTGACATACATCCACGATGGTAGGGAGTCTCCCTTATCGAGACTATCCACTATACTTAAGAATTCCAGTTACAATGGATGTCTTAATCCTCTGCTCTTTTCACTATTACAATTACTAAGCAAGTACAATACAAAGAGTGTCACTTACTATGTCTACCCTTCTTTCAGCTTGTCTTGCCTCTGTTGAATTGAAAGGCTGCTCCACTGCTTTTTAGAAGTTCACCGCAATGCTCTTTAACCTCTCTTGAAGAAGTCTGGCAATACGTTGAGTTCTTTCAATGCTTCATCGAATTCCTTCTCTACATTGTTTCACATAGCTCCTGCTTTCACCGTCTCACGGTCTCACCCGTCTTCTTGTCTCATGATCTCATTGTCTTACGGCTCGCCTGTTCGTTTCTCTCTCTCTTGCTGTCCTGTTGGATTTCTCTCTCTTACCGCCGGATTTCTCTTTTTCGTTCACCCATTTGGCTGTCACGGATTTCCTCCCTTTTCTACTGGTGGTTTGCTTTTCTTCGTCCTGCCATCCAGCCCCGTCTAGCTGTCACTCTTCTTCCCGTCGACTCCTCTGTTCTGGCCGTATACCTCTTTTCTCTCTCTTCCAACGACCGTCTCCGGTGGTGTCTCTCACTTCATTCATTTCATGGTTCTCTCTTTGTCATGTCGTTCGTTTGTCTTACGCCGTCACAAATCTGCTGTCTGCTCTTCCGGTGGCGTCTCTCTTCGTCCAAACACTGGTGTGCCATTCCTCATAGGTTTCTCTCTCTTACCGTTACACGGTTTGCTCCGATTTGCTCAATTTGGTCGTTCTTTGTTCTGTTCAATTTCTGACAACACTGTTCAATTTCCAATGACACTATTCAATTTTCCAATGATACTGTTCAATTTCCTATGACGACTACGTTTTTGCTTTAGGTGTTTGTCCGTTTTGCTCAATTGCCGACTCCCTTTGGACGGTTTTCTCTCTTCTCCCTTGCTGGTAGTGTTCTTCCGTGTAGGGTTTGGTGTTCTCTTTGGTTGGTCGGTTGTCAAGGTTTGCTGAATGCTTAATATTGCCGACACCCTCTAGCTTTGTCTTCCAAGACCATTATATACTCTTCTCCATGAAACCCAAATAAGACTTACGTAGCGATTTTACGTTCTTGCCCTTTGATATGGCTTTACTTTCTTACACACTTAAATCTAGTTGACAACAATTACAACCCATACAAGGCTGTGGGAACAACAAGCTATTATCTTAAAGATTCATGGAGTTTCTTACTTTAAATATGCTAGTAGATCGACCTCCTATTATTAATTCCATAGTTA
>CM038609.1:5988059-5998493 GCA_021533255.1 Ceriops tagal | reverse complement strand
ACTTAGAGTAAAGAAAGACAAGTAGGAGGCTTAGGAAGACTAGAAAGTAGTAGGCACAAGAGAGCTTAGCAATGAAGAGAACTTCTCTTGAGCCCATCTTTGATGGCTAAATGTTGGATTTATTGTCAACAATATTTTATACAATTATATGTGTTGATTTGATGTTATGAATACCGTTGAGATGTGGTGAGGTCATTGGGAGAAACCAGTGATGATAGATCAACCTTGGCGTTGAAGAGTCAATGTTGATCGTGACTTTAAATTTTAGGGGTCAAGATTGACCGTTAACCATTGACCATTGACTTTAAAATTTAGAAAGTCAATGATGACTATTAACCCTAAATTTTAGGAATTAAATCTGGTTGTTATTTGTAGGGCAACATGTGGGAACTAATGATAATCGTTAATGACCATGTAGCCTTAATCCCAAGGCTCTATAAATACCCCTATGTGTCTTGCAAAAAAAAATAAAAATAAAAATAAAAGGGGGTTGTAGAAAATTGAGTGAACAGCAATGGCAAGGCAGTCAGCTAAGGAGAGAAAGAAAGAGGGTAAGGCAACTAGCCAATGAGAGTACAGTAGCCATCAAGGAGAGGCAGCAAGGCAGCAGGCCAAGGAGAATTTAGTAGCCACCAAGGAGAAGCAATAAGGTGCAACCGGTTAAGGAGGAAAGAAAAAGAGCAAGGTAGCCAGCCACTCACACTAGCAAACCCTCATCAAGATAGCCACTGTACCAATAAGCCCTCAAAAAGGTGACAGCAGCAGCCGGCCACTACAACAACACATCCAGAGGCTTTCCAACAGACTAGCAACACGTCCTTGCATGTCCAATAGGGTATACCAGCAATAGCAGACATCCCTACAAGTCCAGAAGGGTATATTAGCACCAACATCATGTCCTTGCACGTCCAGGAGGGTATACTAGTAGTAGCAGCATGTCCTAACACATTTAAGAGACTTCCCACTAGTAGCAGCACGTCTAGAAGGCTTCCTTGCACCAATAGCACATCCAAAAGGCTTCCCAACAGCAATAGCACGTCCAAGAGGCTTGTAGGGACACGTGGACAGCAATGACAACGCGTATGGATAGCATTAGCATTAGCATCGCGTGTAGCACCGACAGTAGGTGAGACAACACCAACAGCGAAGGAAAGAGAAGATCCATATTCTGCTCTAACAGTCTGTACACATTGAGTGATCGTTCTCTAGGAAAGGTTTTACCATAAACTCTTGATAAATTTGTTAAAAAATAGGGTGAGATACCCTTGGAGTGATTGGGAGATCATTGTAAATGGTTAAAGAGTGATCCTTCCATAAGTGGTTAAGGAGTGATCCTTCTACAACCAAATTGTATCCCTTGATAACAAGAGTGGATTGTGTGATTTAAGAGTGATCCTATCACATCGTGGATGTAGCTTACACATTGTGGGTGAACCACATAAAAATTGTCGTGTGCGCTTGGGTACTTGCGCATTAATTTATATTCGTATGGTTGCATTCATATAAAAAAGAATAATAAAAAATTGGATCATCGACTCTAACAAGTCATAGAGGTTAAATTTGAATAAATTTTTAAAAAGAGTATGTCTCACACTGATTCACCCCTTCTCAATATGAGACCTAAAACGGTCCTCAATAAGTGGTATCAGAGCTTAGTTCCTTTGTTGATCTAATTTTTCTTTTTTGAAGTCAAGTCGTGCATTACTGTGTGAATGTTTATTTTTATTACTGCTTGAGATCATGGATAGTATGAACAGTGTCAACAGCAAGGGCATCCCTATGTTTGAAAATTATCAGTTATAAAAGAATAAAATGCTCTCATATCTGATGTCCTTTCATCTTGATGTGTTTAAGTCTACTATTAGTGGCTTCATCCTTATTGTTGAAGGTGACCCTATGACGCTGATTAATAAGAACTTGGAGTATGATGGAAAGGCGAGAAATGCCTTATATGCCTTCTTATCTGATAAAGAATTCACCAAGGTGATGGGATGTAACATAGCCAAGCAAATTTGGGACAAATTGAAGAATATTTATGAAGGAGACAAGGTTGTAAAGGAAGCTAAGCTACAAATCTAGAGGAGTAGATTCAAAGATATAAAGATGCAGAATGATGAAACTATCGATGTGTTCTTTACAAGAGTCAACAAAATTGTGTACTCCATCAGAAGTTATGGAGAGAATATGCACGATGCTACTATGGTAAGGAAAATACTTAGAACCTTGCTAGAAGCTTACAATGCCAAAGTCTCTTCCATAGAAGATAAAGATCTAGATAGGTTGCCCTTAGATGACCTATATAGTATATTGGTGGCTTATGAATAAGAATAGCCCTAATGAAGAAAGAGAAGAAGTCTAAGGTGGAGAAGGAGCTGGCTTTCAAGGCAATGAGGAAATTAAAGATTAAAGACTAAGAAAAGAAGTCTGACAATAGCTCTGAAGAGGAGGATGGTGATATTGAGTTGGATGAAGTCATGGCGTACATCACCATGAACTTGAGAAAAGGAAAAGGGAAGTACAATGGAAAATTACCCTTGAAGTACTTTAGTTGTGGAGCAATTGGGCACTTTGCCGTGGACTGCCCAAAGAGAAAAGAAGCAAATAGTGAGGATGATGATGAGCTGGTCCCAAGGAGGAAGACAAAGCAATCTACCTACTCTAAAGCTGGAAATTCAGGTACTAAAGGGAAAAAGAAATTCTTCATATCCAAAAGGAGGAATTTCCTAAGCAAGCTGGATGAAGAAGATTCTAAAGAGGAAAGTGATGATGATTCCAATGACAAGGCTGCAAAGGATGTGCTGGTCGCTTAAGTGGATGATGATCAAGAATCTTCAATTGATGAGGAATCAACAGAAGAGGAAAAGGATGAGTTGGTGCAGTAACTTGAGATTGAGTTAAGGGCATGTTTGCACAAAAACAACAAGCTGGAAAAAGAGGTTGAAGTTCCTAACTTCACCCTAGGATCTATTAGTATGTGATATTGAGAAGGGGGGTGAATCAGTATCACACCCCTTAAAAACACACTCTCATAATTTAAACCAAAGTATTCTACTTATTTAATACTCTAGCTCTTGTCAATACGCAAGTATGTGAACAACTTCAAACACTTCTCAAAAGCGAACTCTTTCTCAAATTCGACTAAGGTAGATCTATTGTTACCTACTAATCACAATAGTCCCCAAAGTCACCTTTTAGACACCTTGCCTATTAGACAAATCAGATGCTCTTGATTAGGTCTTATTTAGGTTATGGATTTCATGATACTTTAATTGCATTCACAACTCAATTTAAAACACAGAATGTAAATCAAAGTAAGGACAGAAGAGATTTACGTGGTTTTGTCAATGTGACGTAGTCCATGGTGGTAGGGACTCTTCCTTAACCGAGACAATCCACTATACTTGAGAATACCACTGTGGTACTCTCGATGTTCATAATGTAGTTACAATAGATGTCTTAATCCTCTGTTCCTTTCACTATTGCAAATATAAAGCAAGTATAATACGAAGAGTGTCACTTATTGTGTCTACCCTTTTTCTAGCTTGTCTTGCCTCTGTTGAATTGAATAGGCTGCTTCACTGCTACTTAGAAGTTCACCACAACACTCTCTAACCTCTCTTGAAGGAATTTGGAAATACGTTGAGTTCTTTCTAATGCTTCACCGAATTCCTTCTCTAGGTTGTTTCACTCAACTCCTGCTTTCACCGTCTGATGGCTTCACCTGTTTCCTAATCCCACGGCCTGCCTCACGTTTTTGGTTTGGTGTTTCACGTCTCACGCACGTTTTTGGTTTGCCCGCTTTGCTGGTCTCATGCCTCACGCACGTTTCTGGTCTCACACCGACGCACGTTCCGGTCTTATGCTGTCGCACGTTCTAGTCTCACGCACGTTTATGGTCTCACGCCGACACACGTTCTGGTCTCATGTCGTCCAGCTGGATTTCACTCACTGTCCAACTAGATTTCTCTCACCATCCAGCCAAATTTCCTCTGTTCTGCCGTCCAGCCTCGTCTCTGATTTTGGCCGTTACGGATTTTCTCCCTTTTCTGTCGGGGGTTTGCTTTTCTTCGTCTTGCCGTCCAGCCCCTGTTCTGCCGTCACACTTTTTGGCCGAATCGAGTTTTCTTTCTCTCTACCGGTGGTTTCTGTTTTTCCTGTCATTCCCTTTCTTTTTTCGTCTGCCCTTCGTTCTGCCGTCCAGCCCCTATTCTGCCGTGTACCCCTCTTGGTTGGCCAAATTGGGTTTTTATGTTCACCTCTTTTCGAGAGTTCTTGTGTTTTTCATTGTGCATTCCTTTGCCGTCCACTCTCCTCTTCGGCCGTCTCTGTATTTTCTCCCTTTCGACCCGATTGTGTCGTCCGTTTCTCTCTCTACCTCTTTGCCGTGTTGTCTCCTCGCTAACTGCTGGTGTGCTAATGGTGTGCCGTTCCTCACAGGTTTTTCTCTCTTGTCGTCACACAGTTTTCTCCTCCAGCCAGTGGTGGCTCTTCGTTTTCGGTGGTAACTCTTCTTTGGCTGTATATAGTTTTTTTTCTTTTCCACCGGTGGTCTCTATTCTTTAGTTGTCTCTAATTTTCTACCTCTTCCAACGGCCAGTCTGTTTTTGCCGTGTAGGGTTTCTTTTGTTTTCTCTTGCAAAGTTGTGGTTTTACTTTCTTTCCCCTCCATGTAGCTTCAAATTACTCTCTTGCCCCTCCCTGTGGGTTTACTTTCTTGCACCCTTAAATCTAGTTGACAACAATTACAACCCATACAAAGCTATGGGAACAACAATCTACCCCTTTGTAATTGTTGGCAACACTCATAACAAAAGCCATAATGTAGCAATTACAACTCCCCCTAAATATGCACTCCCCCTTTCTTAACAGCTCCCCTTACACTGTTGCTTCTCTCCCCCTTTGCCAACCAATTAGAAAAAAACTCACAAAGTAGAGATGGAGGATTCTCCTAAACTTCAGGCTTGAGGAGGCATTTGCACAAACTCATTTTGTGCTTTTCAAACAACTCATTAGTGGGTCTTAGAACTAGATCTTATGTTTCATTCTTCTTGATTTGATCTAGCTCCTCATTGATAGCTTTGACCCAAGCTTTGTCTTGTGTAGCCTCTTCAACAGATTTAGGTTCAACTTGTGAGAGTAAAGCAGCAACTCCCACAATTCTTCTTCTTGTTGTAACTCTTGCTGATGGGTCACCTATGATCTAATTTCCTTGATGAGTACTGGTCCACGTTTTCTTTGCCCTTCTTTCTTGCACAGTCTTAGTTGCAAGAGGATCTCCTTCTTTACCTTCAAACTCACTCTTCTCTGAGTCTGAACTTACTTCTTGTTCCCTTTCTTTAGGTTGGTCTGATTCTTCATCTACATTGAAGTCATCTTCTTCATTGTCCTCAGCTTCTCCATTCTGTATTGTTTTCCAGTTCTTATCTACTCTCACATCATTGGACGTGATCACTTTTCCTAGCTTATGCAGGGAAACTCTGTAACCTTTTGTCTTTGCTAAGTATCCCACAAAGATGCCTTCATTAGACCTAGCATTGAATTTTCCCAAGTTTTGCTCCTTGTTCTTCACAAAACATGGGCTATCAAAGATTCTGAGATACTTGGCTATTGTCTTCTTCCCACTCCATAGCTCATATGGAGTCTTATCAGTATTGGGCCTTAGTAAAACTCTGTTCAATAGGTGTACGGTTGTAAATGTTGCTTTTTTCTCAAATCTTGTGTGAAGCTTGGATTCTAGCAATAGAGTTCTTGCCATTTTAACCACAGCTTTATTTTTCCTTTCTACCACCCCATTCTGTTGAGGTGTTCTTATTGCTGCCATCTGATGGTGAATACTATGCTTCTCAAGGTAATCTTCAAAAGCTTTATTTGTAAATTCAGTGCCTTGATTTGACCTCAATACTTTGATCTTCCTTCCACTCTCATTTTCAGCCAATCTTCTATATCTCTTGAAGCAATTCAGAACTTCTGACTGTGTTTAAGGTGCATGATGCAGGTCCTTCTGGAATAATCATCAACAAACAAGATGAAGTACCTCTCAC
Source organism: Ceriops tagal (assembly GCA_021533255.1). Classification (NCBI taxonomy): domain Eukaryota; kingdom Viridiplantae; phylum Streptophyta; class Magnoliopsida; order Malpighiales; family Rhizophoraceae; genus Ceriops; species Ceriops tagal. The sequence continues at coordinate 5,992,452 of CM038609.1, read as the reverse complement.
CATTCAACCCTTTTGTCCTCATCGGTCCACACAAATCAGTATGCACAATGTCAAGCACTACTTCAGAACTGAACTATTTGGTCTTATACTGCTTTCTGGCATGTTTTCCTTTAAAGCATGCTGAGCAAACATACTCTCTCTCCTGAGGTCGGGAATGTCTCTAATTGCATGAGTAGTGGTTAGCTTCCTCATGTTCTTCTGTGTTAAGTGTCCCAGCCTCCTATGCCAGAGTTGATTTTCTTCTTCTTTAGTGAGTAAACAGCTGCTTGCCTTATCCTCATCAATCACATATAAATTTCCAGCTATTCTCTTCCCGGCTGCAACAGTATTGCCTTCTTTACTCTTTACTTGGCAACCTATTTTTGTGAATATCACTTTATGGTCTTCATTGCATAGTTGGCTGACAAATGCTAGATTATATCTGAGTCCTTCAATGTGCAGAACATCTTTCAGCTTCCCTTTTCGAATATTTACTGACCTTTGACTACTGATGTTGAGTGAATCATCATTACCAAACTTGACTTTGCCTTCTCTTGACTTGTTTAGCTTTGATAATTTACTCTTGTCTCTTGTCATGTGTGAAGTGCATCCACTGTCAAGGATCCACTGCTTATCCTTGTAGTCAGCCTTTAGTGCAATTTCAACTATATTAGCCACCTCCCTTTTAGCTTTATATTCCTTCTTTTAAACTGGCTGGAAAATAGCTTTCTCCTTTTTCTCAGCTTTGACTGTACCAATTGCTTTCACTTTGCCATTAAGTGACTTCTCTTGCTCAAAGAGAAGTGTCATGCATCCCTTGGCATTATGGCCATCCTGCCCGCACCTTTCACACTGTTCCAAGTCTGCCAATATAGCAAACTTGTTCTTTGAAACCACTGGTTTGGACTTCCACCAACAATCCTTGTCAGTGTGTCCTTGCCTTTTATAGTATGTGCAAGAATTCACGACAGGTGTTCTTTTTTGAATTTTGTATTGTCTCCCCCTATATGCAGCATCGAATCTTCTCAAGTTGAAGACGTATACTGGCCTTCTCCATTAGCAGTTACTTGCCTTATGACCCCCAACTCCACAATAAAGATAGTGAACTTGAAACTGCCTCTTCTTGCGTCTAATCACAGTTTGTTTTCTTTTGTTCATTACTTGCTATGTAGGAAAGGTTGCTGGCTTCTTTGCTTATGTGGCTTTCATTTCAGCCACCTTTTTCTCGTTCTTCTGTTTAGCCATTGCCCCTAGCTGGCTAACTTTCTTTTCTTTCTGAGACATAGCAGTTATGGGCTGCTGCTCTTTAACCACATACATCATTTTTGGCCCTGGCTTTGGTTTGATAACTGTCTTCTCCTCTTCAGTTATCTTCTCCTAAGTCACATCCTTCTCTTTCAACTTTTGTGGCAAAGTCTCATTCTCTTTAGTCAGTGCAGTCTCAGATTGCTGCACTTTCTCTTCATTCTTCTTTTCTCTTGCAGGGCTTGTTTCTCCTACCACTTATGCAAGTTCTCCTCACTCTTTTTGAGTTGTTGCTGAAGTCTTAGAAACTTTATCTCCATTTCTTCAATTGTTGAAGTCCTTAAGCCATGCTCTATTGTAAGGTCTTCACATATTTTGATCTATTCTTCAAATCTTCTCTTCAAGTCAATATGTTCAGCCCTTATTTCATCCTTTTGACTTTTAGCTTCCTTAGACTTTGCTTCAACTTGTTTTATATGGGCCTCCAACCTTCTTATGGTTCTGCCCCTTTTGATTATCTCCTTTGAAGCTATTTCCAATTCAACTTCAAGATTTGGTTCTTCTTCATTAACCTCCTCTTCCTTTTAAGAGGTTGAACTACCACCTTGAGCTAATGTCATAAAGGCTTACTCATTTGATGATTCTTCATCTTCCTTCTCATCAGCTTCTTTTATTTGACTCACATAACTCTTGAATGAGCCTCTCTTCTTCTTCTATGGGTTGGCAGTCTTCTTGTTGGACTTCTTTGATTTGAATGATGGTCTTCTCCATTTTGAATTTAACGCATCATCATCATCAAGTTTCACTTTACACTGAGAAGCAAGTGTTTAGTTTGCCCACAACGATAACATCTCAAGGACAATTGTCCTTTTCCTTTCTTAGACCCCTTCTTGAATTTCCTTGTGAAGTAAGCCAACACTTCACCTTCACTTTCATCCTTATCACCATCATCATCCTCACTAGATGATTCTTCCTCTTTTTTTATCTTTAAGTGTTTCATAGCTTTAAAAGCTGCCTCCTTTGATACCTTTGATGTTGAGGCACTCTCAATTGACTTTATTTTTATCTCATATGCAATGAGATTGCACTGGAGATCATGTAGAGACATAGAATTGAGATCTCTACTCTCCTCTATGGCTGCCACCTTCGAGGCAAATCTCTCAAGTAGAATTCTCAGAATTTTCTTTACAATAGATGAGTCCTTCTTGTTCTTCCCATGACTTCTAGGGTCATTTACAACATCAATAACCCTAGTGAAGAACTCTTGGACTGTCTCATTCTTTTGCATTTTGAGGGATTCATATCTCTCCTTGAAAACTTGAAGCTTAGCCTCCTTTATTCTGCCATCACCTTCATAGACCTTCTGCAATCTGTCCTATATCTCCTTGGCAGATTTGCAGTCCATAACTTTAGCATACTCAGCATCTATCAACGCTGAAATGATGACGTTTGAGGCCTTCCCATTTATCTCAAACTGCCTTAATTCCTCTGGGGTTAGGTCTTTACCTTCTTTTGGAGCCACAAAACCCTCCTGTATGGATTTCACCACATTCATGCCCATGGTTGCAAATACCACTTGCATTCTCGCTCTCCACATATTGTAGTTGGTTCCGTTGAAGATTGGAACCTTCTTGCTGTAAGTAGTGCTGAAGTTGGTACTGACATCCATTTCTCAGTATGCTGAACAAGTTAAAACTTCTGAAATCCTTCAAACTAGTACACCAAGCTATTAAGTTTCAAACTGGTGAACCAGTGCTTTGATACCAATTGAAGTTCTCAACTTCACCCTAGGATCTACTAGTCTATGATACTGAGAGGGAGGGGTGAATCAGTATCACACCCTTTAAAAACACACTCTGATAATTTAGGCAAAAGTATTCTACTTATTTAATACTCTAGCTCTTGTCAATATGCAAGTATGTGAATAACTTCAAACACTTCTCAAAAGTGAACTCTTTCTCAGATTCGACTAAGGTAGATCTATTGTTACCTACTAATCACAATAATCCCCAAAGTCACCTTTCAGACACCTTGCTTATTAGACAGATCGGATGTTCTTGATTAGGTCTTCTTTAAGTTATGGGTTCGATGATACTTTAGTTGCATTCATAACTCAATTCAAAACACAGAATGTAAATTAAAGTAAGGACACAAGAGATTTACATGGTTCCGTCAATATGATGTATGTCCACGGTGGTAAGGACTCTTCCTCTATCGAGACAATCCACTATACTTGAGAATACCAGTGTGGTACTCCCGATGTTCACAATGTAGTTACAATGGATGTCTTAATTCTATGTTCCTTTCACTATTGCAAATACAAAGCAAGTACAATATGAAGAGTGTCACTTACTGTGTCTACCCTTTTTCTAGCTTGTCTTGCCTATGTTGAATTGAATAGGCTACTTCACTGCCGCTTAGAAGTCCACCACAACACTCTTTAACCTCTCTTGAAGGAATCTGGAAATATGTTGAGTTCTTTCCAATGCTTCACCGAATTCCTTCTCTAGGTTGTTTCATTCAACTCCTGCTTTCATTGTCTCACGGCTTCACCCGTCTCCTAATCTCACAGTCTGCCTTACATTTCTGGTTTGGCGTTTCATGTCTCACGCACGTTTTTGGGTTGCCCGCTTTGCTGGTCTCATACCTCATGCACGTTTCTGGTCTCACACCGTCACACGTTCTGGTCTTACGCCGTCCAGCCGGATCTCTCTCACCGTCCAACTGGATTTCTTTTACTGTCCAACTGGATCTCTCTCACCGTCCAGTCGGATTTCCTCTGTTTGTCGTTTAGCCCTGTCTCTGATTTTGGCCACACTTTTTGGCCGAATCGAGTTTTCTTTCTCTCTACTGGTGGTTTTTGTTTTTCCCGTCCACCCCTTTCTTTTTTTGTCCGCCCTTTGTTTTGCTGTGTACCCCTCTTGGTTGGCCAAATTGGGTTTTTCTATTCACCTCTTTTCGAGAGTTCTTGTGTTTTTTGCTGTGCGTTCCCTTTGACGTCCACTCTCCTCTTCGACCGTCTCTGTATTTTCTCCCTTTTGACCTGATTGTGTTGTCCATTTCTCTCTCTACCTCTTTCCCGTGTTGTCTCCTCGCCAACCGCTGGTGTGCCGGTGGTGGCTCTTCGTTTCCAGTGGTAGCTCTTCTTTGGCCGTATATCGTTTTTTTT